>JARKHS020028319.1:0-70957 GCA_030143305.2 Amblyomma americanum
GTTTTTCCTCTGTGTAGTAAAACCTTCATTGTAAACTTTGTCCCGCTCTAGCACCGAGAATTTAAGTCTCCCTTAGTTAGCCAGTGGGGTCCGTATAATTGACAATGAATGGCTGGAAATTGCGAGTCTCCCGAAGAGATATCTGCGGATTTATTGTTTGTTTGCTGCAATCTTAAAATACGCGATAAAAAATGCTCTCATAAATAACCTCCCGCTGAATAAATCCGCTTGTCCAGAATTTACGGGTACGCATCTGACTTCATTACTGGCCCCGACCGATGAGATCCATCTCCTACGGAGTGCACTGGCTATCACTGCGAAAATTTGTAGTCTTGATACCTCTACATTGATTATGTCAATTTGGTTTTTGTCTTTCAGCAAGGACTGCACTTTTTAATGGCTCATTGCTCTCAAAATAGTTTAGAAAACAAATAAACAATGTCAGTAAAAGCCTTTGTCTATGCATTTAATTTCGGTAATGAAAAGACAAGCTCTCCGCGGTTTTTGAAATTCTTACCTAGACATTTATCTGCCACCAAAAGAAGCATAATACGCCGTCTGTCCTTCATTAAAGCGATGTAGGGCGGTGGGCAGAGCAAACATATCTCGTTGCATTGTTTGCTCCATAGAGATGATCTTTTTACATGTGCAACCCAACCCCTGAAGCTCAGAGAAGTAAAAGAACAGTGTAATCCCAGGTACGAAGAAGGCATTGCGTGCAGGCGATAGTGAAGTACTGGACAAAAGTAAAAATACTGGGTAAAGATGAGTAATTAAACCACCCAGTGTGCTGCGCATCAGAAACTTGTATCCTTAAATAATTCTTCTGCGTCTCGAAGTGTCAGCGCATACCCAACATTATCGCACAGAAATATTGAAAATTGAAATATTGTAGGATATTTTTAGGAAAATATCGAATAAAATGGTCCATTCTTCTGATATATAGGAAAATCTTTCTTGTGAAGTTGAGTTGAGTTGAGGTGTTGAATGCTACAGGTGGGGTTAGCCTTGCTTTATCTGCCGGTAATTGCTCCACCGCAGCGTCCCTTCTATATTGACAATGCCGCATCTACCCCGCTATACGCACAGTCTCCTATAATAGCACACATTCTCTCCCACAGTCACCATCTATGCACAGAATCAATCCACACAGTCCGCATCACGGTCCACTCCAGAAGTCACCATCTATGCACATATTCAGTCACAGTAGAACATAGGCCATTCTAGTGCCACAATCTATACACATATTCACTCACAGTATAAAGTAGTCCACTCCAGAAGACACCATCTACGCACAAATTCAATCACAGCAGGCCATAGTCCGTTCCTGCTGTCACCATTTAGAGACAAGATCCGTGTTCTGCAGAAATGTTATAAGAAGGCGTGCAGCCTCCCTTCTGCATGTCTGGTTTCCACTCGGGTAGACAAAGTCCTGCACTGTGCTGTGACGGGTTCTTGTCTTCTTGAAGGAAGCGAACATCACATGCCTTTCGGCGTTGTACTCTGGACAGTACATAATATAATGTTCGATATCCCCGCACACACTACATAAAGAGCAGAGCGGAGACTATGCTATGCCGATCATATGCATCCATGCAGGAGTGCAAGCAGAGGCCGTGCGAATTCTATGTAGAAGGGTCGCCTGAGATCTTCTCAGTCCCTTGGTCACATATGGATTGTGGGACGCACTCCACAGGGTACTGAAGTTATCGAGCACCGTTTTCCTGCAGAGACTTTTTTCATCTTGAGGTACTTTTTTTGATGGAATCCTTGAGAGAGCTTTATGGGCGAGACTGCCTGCCACATCATTACCGTTGACGCCTATGTGAGAGGGCACCCATTGGAAATGTAGAGTAAAGCCTCTGCTGTGCAGAATCTGCACCAAGCGCAGAGAGCTTATAGACAAGGCGTCAGTAGGGAATCCGCGCACTAACCTCTGAAGGGAAGATTTTGAATCAGTTAGGATGACAATAGTTTGAGCCCGACGATACCCTAACTTCCGTAAAGCCGCCTCAATAGCAACACTTTCAGCCGTTGTGGAGGATACGACAGCAGTACAGCGCACGGACCACTTACAGTCCAAAGAAGGAATGTAAAAAGCCGCTGCGCTAGCTTGTTTGACCTTATCCACAGAACCATCCGTGAAAATTTGAAGATGGCAGGCATACTCTGTTTCCAAGTGTTCCAGTACAAGCGAACGCGTTGCTGCCAAAGGAGAGCTGCGCTTTGCGCTCACATGAGGAATTGTGACCCTACAGTCGAGGGTCGGAAAATACCAGGGGGTTTCAACCATTTCCTTTGCCTTCGGACATTAATGCCTAAAGAACTAAAAGTATTGAGTGCCAAGTAATCCTTTGACTCATATCTTTTGCAGAGCCGCTGGAGAAGGGATCGCCCAGCTACCGTCTCTCCTAAGCGGTCAAGATGCATTAGTAGTCTCTGAGAAGCGATAAGGCTAAGAGGTTTCGATAGGGACTTATGAAGTACTGCCTTATACGCAGCCGCCTGGGGAACTCCAATGGCTCTTCTTAGGCCCTTTCTGTGGACAACTTCGAGACGTTCAAGTTGTGATGCTGAGGGGGAAATTAAAGGTATTTGATACGTTATGCGGCTGACCACCAGCTCTTCATGAAGTTTGACCATTGAAGAAGGGTGGTTTACCCATTGCTCACGTGCAATTATACGGATCACATTGAGACGAGATGAAATAGATGAACAATCGCGTCTACAGTTTTTCGCCACTGTAGACGGGAGTCAATAATGACGCCCAGAAAACGCGTGTGGTTGAATTGACGGATGCAAGAGTGACCGAGGTCTATCTTCAACCGCGCTTGACGTCTTCCTACACCTGGAAACAGAATAAAGCCGGTTTTGTCCACTGACACAGACAACCCCACACCTTAAAGGTAAGCTTGTGCCGAAAGTAGAGCCTCTCGAGCTATCAGGGCTAATCGCTTGAGTTGGTAGCCAGTGATCGAAATACAGATGTCGTCAGCATAAAGTGACATACGCACTTGACTGCAACTTTTTTTCAACGAATCGGGAAGGCCATCCAATATGGCGTTAAAGAGCGTGGGGAAAAGAACACTTCCTTGAGGCACACCTCGTGATAGAACCCTTTCGGTGCTTAACGTACTCCCTAACCGTACACGAACCGCGCTATCACTTATAACTTCTTGTGTAGTGTTTCCGTCGATCGCATCGAGTAGTTAAGACAACCATAGTAAACCAATTGTTAATGCTTTTGACGATGGCAAAGATGTTAATAGAAAAAATGCAAGACTGCCGTCTGCTTATCTGCAGATAAATTGATTTTTTTCATGAAATTTGACATTAAATGAAAAAAGTGCGTTCACATACGGCTACCCGATAAAAATGCTTTTGACCCGGATTGTTGGATATGTCTTCAGCAATACCATATCGCGTGTGACGATCCGCACTCCGTTTGTTGGTATACTAGGCATTTGTTTTGTCTTTTTGGAAACAACTTGTGGTTCCGGAGCAAAATGACGAACGCGATACCACTAACGAAAGGAATGAAGAAAACGCCGTTCTCAATTGAGTCGTCTTCGTGGGAAACCTGCTTTTTGCTTGAAAACAAGAACCTGTGTTTTGTGCTTCTACAAGAAAAACGAAGAGAAAAAAAGGAGTGAGAACATTACATGAAAACCTCAGACAAATTTTATGCAGGGATGCGCACCTTTCAGTAGTGTTGTTTTGTGCTTCTACAAGAAAAAGGAAGAGAAAAAAAGGAGTGAGAACATTGCATGAAAACCCCAGACAAATTTTATGCAGGGATGCGCACCTTTCAGTAGTGAATACCAACACTAAGAGTCAATAATGGTCATCGCCTACTTCGGTATGTGCTGCTTCTTCATGGATGATAACAACAGCCATGCAACAAGATCGAATATTCGGATTGTCTCACCAGGATTGTGACCGAGCGACAGTCGTCTATAAGAGCTACAAACAAGCGTTAAAGCCTGCTTCGAGTGGTTCCCAGCGAATGCTTCACGCCCATTGAGGGAGTTCTCATTATGGCATCAGGTATGCTCTTCCAATAAAGTTGGACACTGCAGTTATGAAGGATAAAGAAGAGGAACATTAGCTAACGCAGAGCTTGTCTGTAAAAAAGAACACGAATTTATCCAATCTGCTAATTCACGGACGTGTTGCAACCACGGTGTAAGAATATAATATGTTCTTTCACAGTGGAAACAACTCGACCGGGAGCCTGTGTAGCTAAGCACCTTACGGCGAAGCTCGTGCAAGCAGCCAGTCAGCCCAAGTGCAGCAGTGCGACTAGCGCAGACGATTGGGGTTTGTGCCGCACCAAAGACTATAACCATACATCTTAAAGGGATACTGAGGAGAAATTGAAGTTGGCTTGTATCGATAGAATACCAGCTCCTGATTACAAAAACGCCGCTCTTACTGAAAACAAAGCTCTTGTAAGGTAGAAAATAGCAAGAACCAAAATACAGGTATCGCCACCACAGGCCAATCTCGCAAGTACAAGCGTGGTGACGCCATAGGACAAGAGACGCCACCTTGGAGGAATTTTCTATCCTAAATTTTTCGCGAATCTCTGAGGCTGACAAAGGTAGGTTTCGCAGATCAATATTGAAGTAAGTTTTGTTTTAAAACCAAGAGTGCACTTTTATCACACAAGAAAAGCAGGCAAAAGACCACCTGAATGTTGGAAGCAAAGAAAACCGATGCTTGGCGGCGCCACAGGCGGCCGGGAGGGTTTCTACTTGTTATGGCGCTTTGCGGCTATGAGGTTTGCGTGCCCCGTGGTTTTGTTTTTGACGCGCTTCGATTTACAAGCGCCGAACAGCAGAGGAACTCCAAGTGCCGCTTCAAGTGCTAGTTAACCTTTGAAGGAGCCTGCTAAGGCTTGTCAGATGATCGCCACGGTCGATGAATAGCTATGATGGCACGATGGTCGGTGATCGTACAAGGCAGCACTTGTGTATTCGCACGCTTGCCCGGCGAAACATTCCCGGCTCTGCCAGTCAGCTTCAAACTACTTCACGGAAATCGTTTATTAGGGACGGTAGACAAGGTACAAGGCAGTTCAGAAAAATTGCTGATGGCCTAGCTCTGTTAGGCCAGGATATACCTAGCGAAAGCGCGGAGATTTCTGCATCAGAAGAGTGCGTTCACTAGATGCGCCTTTATTGGCGGCTGTAACTTGAGCCGTCGTGGCGGAGTGGTAGCGTCTCCGCCTCAAACGCCGAAGGCACTAGTTCAATTCCGAACCTCGGCACAGGACTTCGTTTCTTTTATTGAGTGAGTGGGCGGGGGGTTTCAGTGGCTCCCATGGATGCCGCCGCCGAATACGTTGGTTATCGGTTAAGCGCAGGCTCTGTTAAGGCGCGTTTATGCTGCGGCGAGGCGCGCGCGCGCGCTGCACGGCGAAGTCACGTCGGCAAAAGCGAGACCCTCTATACTCGGACTGCGCTTGGCCGCCGACGCGTTCGGCGGCTTCGGAGCACTCTGACCGCACTGGCGGGGAGACTTGGAGCATGTCTCTATTTCGCGCCGAGTGCGCCAGCCGCCACCGGCCCGGCCAGACTGATTTGGCTCGCGGCGAGGTGCACGTTGTGACGTAATTCAATAACTTCGGCAGTTGGGCGGAGGTGTTCTTTTCGAGCTCGGCTAATTTAATCCATTCACAGTACATATCTGAAGGGACATGCAAGTGGGCGAGACAGCCCGATCCAGTGGACCCGTTGGATCTAGCGGAAGCCGTTGAAGTTTCGTGCACCGGCTTTAGTTTCAAGCCGCCGACTTTAAACGTGACCGCCTTTGAGCACCCATTTGTCTTTTGTGGCAAAAAAATAAATAAATAACTTGGCCCTTGCAACAGTGAGAGACCTCGACGCCGCCTGCTGCGCCGTGCAACCGCGCCGTTCAAGGAATCACAACCCGTTGGCCCCAAAGCCCCGGCCAGCCTCCGATGGGCGCAAGGCGCCGACCTTGTCCTGGCCCTTTGCGACTCCCCGCACTGGGGTTATGATATTTAGTTTGCAACAGCTGCTCTCTGAGGAAGGGGAAAACCACCCGCCGGTGCCTAACCTAACTGTGCTCCCTCAAAAGCATCGCACGCTCTGTGGGGCTCAGGTCGCTGAAATGCAGGCCGGAGTTTTTGCGAGAACTACGTCGTCGGGTTCGGTAACGGGATCCATCGTAACGCTGGCAAGACGCCGGTGCAAACGTAAACGAAGCGACGGTGGCGACCCCCGATAGATGTCTTCAACGTGCGGCGGCGGTAGCTTTCATTTCGGCAGCTGCTAGATCGCACCGCTAGCCGCCAGAAATCACGGAGTCTGCGTTTACGTCACGTTTTGCGTCACTCCGTTCTGTGGCGTCATAAGAGTTCTCCGTGTCGTCATAAGAGTTCTCAAATTTGAATTGGAGCGGCGGGAAAAATTTTTCAACTTCGAATCCAAATTTCTTTGAAATAAATTCATCTTTCGCTCCCGGACAAGCGGCAACAAAGCCATGAAATGCTGAACTACCAGATATTGCTAACCAAAAAAAAATTGATAGGGTTCCCCTCAGTGTCCCTTTAAACCAGATGGGGCAATATCTCTGATCTCGCAAGAGACGTGCTCGATTTATGTGTGCAAGCTACGCCGGAATAAGCTTCAAAGGAACAAAAATTTGGGTGGCACTTCAGCCCCGCCTTTAAGGGAATGACGCGACAGCCTTAATGAGTCCCGTCAGCGGCGCTCCTTGCCCACGCAGACGCGGACATTGTTTTCACATTAAGTGAAAAGCAGCATGATGCTCTATGCGCATAATTGTGTTTTCTCAGAAAAAGCTGCGAGTTTGTTGCGTATACAGTAGTGTAAGCAGCGAACTGGCACATTTCTGAGTGTGTGTTATAGCTAGCGGCAATTTATTTGAGTAAATTTAGCATCACTTATATAGCGAACGGGATACTTTTGTAGTCCACTTAGTTAACGCAGCGAATAACAGTTGTTCAGTCCCATGTGTTAATGGAACTGAGCCTGGTATAGTATCTGGAGTTCATGTACTGGAAACACGTTTGGTGATCTCGTTCAGGGTTGCTCCTCTCCTTTATGATAGTGTTTGATGTAATGTAGCGTAGTCGCTACCTATTTCTTTGTTCTCCTGAGCCATTATATGGAGCTATGACTCGCATAATAAACGCACTTTTTTGTTAAAAGAAATCTGAATGTTTTAAAGGTGCAATCGTTACATGAAATAAAATATGTAATAAAATATTTAAAAAATTTAAAGCCTTAAGTCGGGGCAAAAATGGGCTCCTGGTGTTAATACTTCGTCGATCCCAGTGCACCTTATAAACAAAACAACGCGCACTCCAGCATGAGTTTTGTGCCTTGGAGCATTGTGAACAATGTTTATGTTGAACCCGCGCATTCAACTTGTGTAGCATGAATGCATTTCTTGTGGCTTTGCTTTAAGCTCCCCATCAGGGCATTCACTTTATGGTGGCACATGATGCAAGACAGGTGAGCTGCTGGGCTTCCGAACGTTGCAGATAGGCAGTAACATGAAAGTGAACCACATCAGTGAGGAGCAGCAGCACATAATGAAGCGTGGCCCGTGTCTTCACCACTTACGAGGATGAACTTCAAATGCATCGCGTTCCATGCACAGTAATGTATATGCTGAAGAACATGAACAAAAAAAAATAATTGTTTCGCTTATACTTTTGTGCTGCCAAATTACAAGGCGGTTGACGTTCGGAGTAATTGCCTCCAGAACTTGCACCTCTAGTCGACACCGTGTCATCACTTTGCGCACTTTAGCGCGCGTTCCCAGGCGCCCTTAGAGCGTGTGGGGGTAGCGGTCTCGGTCACGAAGGAGATGCCCTAGACTCAGCGTGGCCAGCTCAGCCGGAGACCAGCTACCAAATGACAATGGGATTGGTCGTTTGGTGCCCAGATTTCACCGGTCGCAAGCCAGAGAGTGAGTCAGAGCCAAAGGTTCACAAACAAAGCAAAGCTTATACAACTCAGAGACCATACAGAGAATTTCACAATCACTAGTACGAGCACATACAAAGTGATTTACAAATACAATGCAACTGATGCAAAGTAACAATCGAGAGAGATAACAATTGAACAAAATCTTTGCACCTAGAGTGCGCAAACACAGGGAGAGACAATCAAGCAAACACAATACGTTCACCGAGCACTGCGAAAGTCCGAGGACCTGAGGAGCTCGACGGGGCCGTCCCGCAGGTTGGCGCACGTTGCCTCGCTGGTCCGTGGCTGGGCGAGTGGTGTTCTCCCGGGAGTCCAGCGGGCGCGCTTCTCGGAAGCTTAAACGGCGGCTCGGGCTAACAGACACAGGTTGAAGCCCCTCATTTATAGGCGTCGTCCGCGTCTGTTTGTTCTTCGTGCCAAAGCAGGCGCACACATACAAGCAGCTTTAACTGCACAAACTCCTCCTCGCGCTGGGCGCGCTACCCCATTGGTCGAGCGCGGATACCAGCTATAAGAAATTTCTGGTTCCTTCCCGCATGCGAAGACACCGGCGCGAGAGCGAAGGGGAGAGGATATCACTTTAGCGCGGTCAAGGTTACGCCCTCTCTGTCTGACGATGAGTAGAAACTACTCACACGTTCTAGAAAAATCAACGCTGCGCGGGGCTGTTTACTTTGGCGCCGCGCCTGCGAGCTGAGTGGAAAGCCCACGCAAGGTTTACGCCCTCTCGGGGGTCCTTCACCCGCAGTTTTTTTGTTTTATTTTACCGCGCAAAGGCGCTGCGCCTAAGCAATCGCGCTGGTGCGTGCTCGCGGATGGAGATTCTTATACAGCGGCTAAATGACTAAATACGAGTGCAATTTTCTGCTTTTTCATAGTGGTTTCTCGGAACATAAACAAGCTTGAAATGTTTGCCAATCAGGGTTCTGTTGAAATCTGCTCCCGAAAAGAGAGAGAGAGGAGGAGTGCAGAGGAGGTTGCGCTTCGGAGGATACGGGTCGGGCTTGCCCTAACTCCAGCTGTGACACGCTTGTGGCCGCATTTCAGAGATTTATATTCCCGCCCCGGGTGTCCAGTCTGCAAGAACAGAGACTGTGAGGTGGATATCCACCACCTGTTGTGGGACTGCCCGGCGCTGAAGCTTACGAGAATTCGGCACCTGGCGGCAGTGGGACTCTCACCGGACAATCCGGATTCCTATATTGCCTGGAAACAGGGTCCTTATCATCGTTCACATTTTGATTTCATCAAATCAGCCCACCCTTTTTCATTTGTTTAACCATCTTGCTCATCTCTCACTTCATAGTTTTTCTGCCCTGAGGCAATAAACATCGCTTTAAAAAAACTGCATGTAAGTGACACCTCTCAACGACAGAACAAAACACTTGGCTCTCCGCGCGCAGCGAGAGCACCCGCCACCGAGCCCCACTCCATGCTTCAACCCTGGCGTTATCTTTGCTCGAAGGATGCTGAGCTTTTCCGAGCAATTCCGCCCGATGATGCCTTCCTCCAAGCGGGCTGAGTTCATCGTCGATGTCGCGCGCCGAGCGCCAAGCTGTGTAGCTCTACGAAGCGCGCAGCCTTCCCTTTGCTGCAGGCATGCAGACTATACGTTAAGCAGTGATGCCGATTGGCCTGCGGCAAAAAAGTGGGTCCATGCCCTAGCTAGTGCCTCTCTGCACATGCCGACACTCATAGTTCTCGGCGCTCATGCTAGGTAGCGCGCATAAGCAGTTATCCGCTGTTCTGCGGCCATTCCTGTGCTCCGTATTATTCAGGCGGCGCCTGTACCTATAATCTGTCCGTTTCCGCATCAGCAATGTACTGCACGCACTGCACGCCCGGGCAGCGGCCAGGAACTACCTCGTAGCGTCGCTAAGAAACGAATGCACCGAATACATACGCAAAACCCTGGTTCCTTCAAACCTCTTCTCGTACCTAGACACCTAGACTACTATACCCTTGACTGGCGAACCAGACAAGGATGCCTACGTTCCAGGGGTACTCCAGTCGTGGCCGCAGTCAGTGGCACTTGAGACGTTGTCTCCCAAAAACCTCGCGCAAGCAGAAGAGCACATCTTCCACTTCATACTCGACAACGTTATGTGTGTGGAGCGCCTTAAGATTTATAGACATGCAGCATACAGATCCCTCGTAAGGCCACACTGGGAATGTGCACCATCAGTGTGGCATCAGCACTAATAGCACCTTACCTTTAAGATAAGAAGGAATCAGAAACCCCACAGCCACATTTCTAATGATGCCTCTACTCTAGATATATAATCATAAGCGAAATAAGGAAACACATTGGAATAGAACCATTGCATGCAAGGCATCAGAAGCAAAGGCTCGAAATGAATGCAATAATTTGAAAGGCATTGAGTAAGCGAAATTACTTCAAGGCACCCACTTTGTCTTGAGGTCATGGTTTTTGGACGTCCTCGTATCCCGAAACCACAATACCCTTCAATTCTCCATATACCGCAAATCAACCCACTCAGGCCGGTATCTCCACATCTCTTCGAACCACCCGACAATCCATAAAGCATCACTGGGGAAGACGCCGTTCAGAACAGTTGAGACACACTGTAACACAGAACTGGACAGAAAAGAATAACAACGCACGATATTCAAAGAACTCATCTTGGGCGGCTACCCAAAAGACTTTATTCAAAAACCATTCGACGTCAAAAACACAACATTCGTCAATAAATCAACGCACAAAGACCAACGCCACCACCAAAATACGTCACTTTACCTTATGTCGGAGGTGTCAGCGAAACTATCACCCGAATCCTGAAGAAGTCGGGTCTCCAGGTTGCGCACAAGCCCACAAGCACTGTTGCGCTTTGCCTACCTGTTCCCAAAGACCGGCCGCGGAGAGAAAGAGCCCAAGGCATTGTCTACCAAATTCCATGCGCCGACTGCGATGCAAGCTACATCGGCGAAACAAAAAATTTGAAAGAAAGAATTCGACAACATAAAAACGACGCCCGCAAATTCGCAAGAGAGCACAATCCAGTAGCCGCACATTCCGAGGACTCCGACCATAGAATCAACTTCGAAGAAACCCGCATCCTCGGAACCGAAAGAAATTACTACAAAAGGCTCCTTCTGGAATCCTGGCATATCCAAACCACCCCGAACAATATCAACCGCACAAAAGGAAACCTGCCCCCAGTATATGCCAAGGGACTTCGCTCTTTAACTCAACGAAAAAAAGAAAGTCGCCATTCAGCACCTCCGTGCAGTGCGCCAGCATGACTAACAGCCTAAACCCCCTCCACCTCCCCGGCGCTTTTCTCGACACAGCTGTCGGTCTTTTCACCCCCCCCCCCCCCCCTCCATACTTAAAAGACCCTAGCTACTGCCCTCAGTCACCCCTGATGAAGGAGTCGAGTGGGCTTCGAAACGTTGGGTTAAAGTTAAACTTTTTGGTTGGAGATTGCAGTTTATTATAAATTGTAGGCAGTGTTCATCTTTTTTAAATTTGCTTCTGACTACGTTTTACATTTTCGGCAAAATTCAGTTTAAAGGATTTTTTCTTCCTCTTATATGTGTGAAAGTTTATTCCGCGCAAGATGCAACTGATATTTTAGTATGGGTATTGTCGGTAGTATTTATTTTCTTAAACTTGCGTGCACGGGTGTGTAAAGATTCCTTTATACTACGTTTCGTATTTTCTTCAAGTTTCAGTTTAAACGGTTTCGTCTTCCCCTTATATGTGCCAAAGTTTATTCCCATGCAGGATGCAAGAGATGTTTTTTTTTCATGTGCATTGTTGGCAGTATTCATTTTTATAGATGTACTTGGGTTCGTAAAGATTGTTTCAGACTACGTACGTCTTGTATTTTCTCGAAGTTTCACTTTAAACGGAATTGAATGGTTCCTGACCACGTGAAACGAGGAAGAGTTTTGAAAATTATTATGAACTGAACTAGAGTGTTAGTTTTGCTACAATTTTAAATCAAAACGCAGTTAGTTTTTTAGGCGGTGAGCTTTGCGGAAGGTCTTCGTCTTGTATGTGTCAAAGTTTTTATCATGCAAAATGCAAGAGAATTTGGGCCTGTGTATTGACAATACTGTTCGTTTTAGTAGAGGTACGCTAGCCAGTAAGGATTCTTTTATACTATGTTTTGTCATTTCTGTAAGCTTAAGTCTGAATGGTTTTCAAGGGTGTTTCTGCAAAACAACTGGAGGCATTTGTTATTTTAATTGCTCATCAAGACTCGCTTGACAGAAGCAGTGTGCAATTGCCTGGTATTCCCTGGAGACAACCGTGTTACGCTGTAGCTGTAAAGCAGGCTTGTCATCTGAATAAGAAAGTGGCTGGCTTTGTTGGATGCTTAGGTTGAATGCTTCGCAGGCCAAGAATATTTGACGCTCCTGCGCACAGACAACGCTATTACGAGGCGCGCCCGCATTTGCACTCTGCACCTCTCAACTCTTGAAGCCTCGGCATTACGCGAGCGAGAAGCCAGCTGCGAAAATTCCCGCTGCGAAAGTACCAAGCTTCGAGCGAGGCTATTTTCGTGGGAGAGAGAGACGGCCGTAAGAAGACGCTTCACTACATCCGTCCACGCTCTGTACATACATCGAACAATGTAAATTCTTGAATAAACGAGTGCGCTTTTAAATTCAGTATCTAGCCTGAATGCTGTCACTTAAATTGCGCAAATTTGAAGTGCACAGTTATTGCAGGGTCGGCGCAGTAATCTAAGAACATGAAGGAATGCACTAGCTGCCAGGCAGAGCACATTATCCCAAGGGGAGGCAAACGTGAAATCAAGCCACAGCCGCGACCAAATCTGACATGCAGCGCCCTGCACGGCACCATGAGATCCGCAGCGCGTTAACGATGGCTGAAAGCGTTGCAAAAGAGACTGTTGAGCCTACTGTGCCCTCAGCAGTAGCGATGAGGTTATCTTTTCAGGTATCTAAGCGCCACATCAGAATCAAGCAGCACGCGGTTTTGCGGTAAATTAAAGTCGCGTTCGTTTGCTTGCATATAACGTTTGCGCACGTGTGTAGATAAGAACCACTCCCACAATACACCTCTTGAATTCTACCGTGCCGTGCATCAATACAGCGAAGTCCAGAAGTGTGTTCTGTTCAGACCTGGTGTCTAACCAGTACCGAAGCCAGTCATTTTGCCCGGAACCGGAACGATTCAATTCAACCGTTTCGAACCGGTCCGGGATTGGCATAAACCGCGTTTTTCTTTCAAAATACATAATTTTCACTTTTCTTTTTACCCAAAATGTAATGTGCTGCCTCGTATGGTCAGCCACCGAAAGCAGCCTGCGCTATGCAAGGTGAAATTGGCACCCAGTCTACGAGGCAACATTGAAACCTAAGTGGCGCTTCTGTAATATGCCTTTGGCAATTATTAAGCGTTGTACGATAGCCAGGCTGATGTGAAATCTTGATTATTTTTGGTCTCCCACTTTCACATGTAGGCAGATAGTTTTATTCGACTTGTTAACGTTGTTAAAAGGCACTAAGCACCGAGAGAGAATAGCTTCCCTTCTTTTGTGACAAGTAGGAAAATCATGTACAATATATGTGCAACGACCCAAAAGGTTTGCGGAACAATAAATTTAAGAATCATTCGTTCTCTGAGAAAGCAAATAGAAAATAAGACCAAGCACGATAGCTAGATCAGTGGCTGTGGCACTCGGCTACTGAACCGAAGGTTACGGGTTCGGTCCCGGCCGCGAATTGGAAAAATGCATGTATGGTCTGCGAAGTCAGCGCAAGTTAGAGACACCCAGTGGCAGCTACCACGGAACACATAATGTCTTTAAAGCGCCTGGAAAAAACTTCAAGCGACTATAAACGTACAGTGCTAAATATAAACGTGTGAAATGCGTCTATGGTGCGGCATGTACTGAAAATATTTCTAAAACGTCTTGTTCAAAATCACATTTTTTTTAAATAATAATAATAATAATGTTTTATTTTGTCCAACTGTTTACAAAGCGTACATTCCCGCACCGCTTAAGCACTGTTGTGCTTGTCTGCGGTGCCGGCAGCCTGCGAAATACACATGTTTTCTCGGTACCTTTCTAGAACTAAATCACTGGCTTGACAATCTTATCAAAGTACAACAAAAAAACAAGAGCACATGTTACCGTCGTCGCTATCTGGACAGCGGAAATTTTTGATTAAAGCACAAGATCATTCACAGTTTTTGTACACAAGCGCGACAAGTCATCATCGTTAGTCTGTGGACAGATTGAATTTTGTTAGTAGCTAAAGAATTGGGCAAGCATACACAGATACTGCATCTTCTCTACGACGCGGGGAAATTCCATAAAAAAAAAAACAAAGTAAAAAGGCTAATATATATAATTACACATCTAGACACTTGAATAAAGAAAATGAAATAGTGAATGTGGAAATATACAACGTAACACATATACCGCATGTAATGTTAAGGTGCAAACCTTTTTATTGATTTTTAAGGAAAACATCCTTTAGTACTCGCTTTACCTTTTTTATCGATGTATGGCTGATCTCGACATCGGATAGTTTATTGAATAATGCAGGCACATAGTAAGCTCTGCACCGTTTGCCATAATTCGTATAAATTCTGGGGACGCTGAATCGTTCTATGTTTCTTAAGGTGAACTTGCTTTGAGGCTTCTCTGACTTAAACATATTGTCGTAATAGAACCTGGTATAGATAGTATATCTCTTGAATTCTTCAAATGGTAGTAGGTCTCCTGCTCTATACAGGTCTTTTTTCTCTTTACCCTCTAATAGCACACCATACAAAACATTTTGAACACATTTATAAATTACGCTGGTAATTTTCTTTTTTAGTGTTTCTGAGCAAATCCCGTACAGTGTAATGCCATGCCGTAACTGTGCTTCCCCCAAGGACTGGTATACCATTCTTCTTATGTTGACAGTTGTGCAGCTTTTTATATGATACATCTGTGCTGCAACAGTTCGTAGCTTTTTACAAATAAAATTCACATGGTTACTCCACGACAAGGTAGGATCAAATTCAATGCCTAAGTACCGGACATTATTACTGTATTCAAGTGGGACACATAGACAGTTGTGGCATTTTTCAACGTGTAGAAATATTGGCTGTAGCACATCCAGTTTTTTGTGGGGATTGTGAAAACACATGAGCTTTGTTTTTGAGCTATTTGGAAAAATGTAATTATTCTTGTACCAGTTCATAAACTTATGAACATCCGATTGAAGAGCGAATGAGGCTTCTTCCAAACTGGAATGTGCCATTACCAGTGCGGTGTCGTCAGCAAATTGGTACAACTTGGAGTTTAAATTTAGGAATCCGAGGTCGTTCACGTATAAGTTGAATAATAACGGTCCTAGAGAAGAACCTTGAGGTACACCAAATTTAGTGACTATTAATTCACTGTATTCGGTATCAATTTTCACCGTCTGTTTACGGTTCGTGAAGTAATTTTGAAACCACGCGGCAAACGGCCCTCGGAAACCCAACTTTTTTAGCTTATCTTGTAAAATATTGCGATCGATTGTATCAAATGCTCTGCTCAGGTCAAGAAATAAGCTCAGCACAATTTCATTTTGGTCAATTTTTGAGTGCACAAGGTCGCTAAAATCTTCTAACAGCATAATCGTACTTCGACCGGTTCGAAAACCATACTGACTTGTTGTAAACACTGAGTTCTTCTCGCGGTTTAAGTTGGAGGAGGTGATAGAAACACATCAGCCATCAAGTTGCGAGTTATCGTCTCCAACATCGTCTGCTGTGCACTCGAAAGTGCGCAGAGACGGTGGCCAAGGAAGGAGGGGTGTGGGGGCGGCCGCGTGGAGCGGCTGCAGAAAATATGACGTAAGCGCCGCTCTTATGTTCCTTCCTTCCTCCATGTTTTCGAAGGACTTGATGGAGAAAGTCGCAAGCCTAACGTCCGCACAACGTCCGCATCTGCGTGGGCAAGGACAGCCGCTGACGGGACTCATTAACGCTGTCGCGTCACGCCCTTAAAGGTGGGGCTAAACTGTCGCCCAAATTTTCGTCCGTTTGTTGCTTGTTTTGGCGCAGCTTGCCACTTAAATCGAGGACTCTATTGCGACATCAGAGCAATTGCCACATCGGGTTTAAGATGCATGGGTATAAATGTTTGTGCGGCACATACCCCAGTCGCCTGCGCTAATCGCACTGCTGCACATGGGCTCACTGTCTGCCTGCACGAGCTTCGCCGCAAGGTGCGTCGTTACATACGCAGCCGGTTGAGTTGTTTCCACGGTAGAATAATATATTATATTCATACACCGCGGTTGCTGCACGTCAGATCGTGAGATTGAACAAATTCGTTTTTTTTTTGCAGACAAGCTGCTCATTGGCTAATTTTCCTTTTTTTTCTCGTTCATAACTACAGTACCAAACCGCATTGACAGAGCATAGCTAATGCAATAACGAGAACTCGCGCGATGAGCTGGAAGCAGTCGCTGGGAGCCACACCGTGTAGGCTTTAACGCGGGTTACTAGCCCTTATATACGACTGGCGTTCGGTCAGAACCCTAGAAAGAAACTCCGAGAATTCGGTCTTGTTGTCTTCCTCCAGCCAGAAGCGACGCGCGTACCGAATTAGGTGATGAACTTTGTTCGCTGCTAGCATTGTTGTTATTCAATAATGAAAGGCGTCTATACGCGCAGAAAATTTGTTCCAAATTGAAAACCTCCATAATGCAAAAAAACAGCGCGAACAAACGGGGACTAGACGAAGAATACACAGGAACAAGCGCTGACTCTCAACTAAAGTTTAATCACAGGAAGCACACTTATAAAAGGAAACAGAAAACGAAAAAAACACAAAATCAGAACGCATGTGTTACTATGTGATGTCCAGATATGCAACCTCACAGTCACGCAGGAGCAGGGATGGTTGGCTGACACATAATCTTGGTTTCTTTGTCATGTTATACGCCTCGATAATTTCCCTGGTCAACTGGTCGGGGTGTTTGTACAAAATGTCAGTAAAATGCAAGGACGGAAAACATGATTGACACTCTCGGCAATGATCAACTAGATTAGTGGAGCGATTAGATTCTAATGAATTGAGATGTTCTCCGAGTCGTGTGTTAATACAACGTCCCGTTTGCCCAATGTATATCTGACCACAGGATAGGGGGATTTTATAAACTACCCCTTTGGAGCACGGCACAAAACTTTTAGCGTGCTTAACACCACAGGACGCTACAGATTTCTTGGGGTTGCGGGACTTATTTTCTACTGCTGAACAAATTTTACTGAGCTTATTCGGGGCCGAAAAAACCACATCAACTTTATACCTATGGGCCACATTTTTAAGACCATGAGACAGGCGATGCACATAGGGAAGGACTGCGAACTTTTTCCGTTTCTGTTCTTTCTGTGAAGACGGCAGCAATGTCGGCGCTTTAAGCTTTTTAATTATTTTATTGCAACCCAAAGTGATAAGCTCAGCTGGATATCCTGCTTCCTTTAGTCTCTTAGCCTGATTATCAAAGCTTTCTTGCATAGCATGGTGACAAGATTTTGACAACGCAGATGACAAGGATGAAACAACAATTCCACATTTCACTACCTTAGAATGATGTGACTTATAGTTCAGCAGCGGTTTGTTGGCACGTGGCGCGTAATTCCAACACATGTGTCCCTTCCCCTCAGTCAAACATAAATCTAAAAATTGTATCTGGTTATCGACCGGTACCTCAGTGGTGAACTGTAAACCCCGTGCATTAGCTTTAAATGCTTCTAACACTGTAGACATGTGCTTAGCATAGTCCGTTTTTTCAATGAGGATTAAAAAATCATCGACGTATCTGAAAATTCGGTACGGCATTCCACACAAATCTTTCTGGATAGCTCTATCCACGAATGACAGAAAAATATCACTAAGCGCAGGCGCTACTTTAGACCCAATACAAACACCCGCTTTCTGGGTATAGAGTGTGCCTTCCCATTCAACAAAGGTAGATTTAACATAAAAAGACAACAGCTCAAGGAACCCAGACACAGCAATACCACAAACACTTATAAACTGTTCTTCATCATTGTCCGAAGTGATGCAATCAGAAACAGCAGTCATCATTTCCTTGTGCGGCAGGGAGTAGTATAAATCTACCACATCAATGCTGAAAGCCGAGCATGAACCTGGGTTATGCGCCTGTAAAAACTTGACGACACACTCAGAGTTTGGTACCTTAAAAGGATCATTAATGTGGTAGATCTATACTACTCCCTCCGCACAGGAAATGTACTGCTGTTTCTATTGCATCACTTCGGACAATGATGAAGAACAGTTTATAAGTGTTTGTGGTATTGCTGTGTCTGGGTTCCTTGAGCTGTTGTCTTTTTATGTTAAATCTACCTTTGTTGAATGGGAAGGCACACTCTATACCCAGAAAGCGGGTGTTTGTATTGGGTCTAAAGTAGCGCCTGCGCTTAGTGATATTTTTCTGTCATTCGTGGATAGAGCTATCCAGAAAGATTTGTGTGGAATGCCGTACCGAATTTTCAGATACGTCGATGATTTTTTAATCCTCATTGAAAAAACGGACTATGCTAAGCACATGTCTACAGTGTTAGAAGCATTTAAAGCTAATGCACGGGGTTTACAGTTCACCACTGAGGTACCGGTCGATAACCAGATACAATTTTTAGATTTATGTTTGACTGAGGGGAAGGGACACATGTGTTGGAATTACGCGCCACGTGCCAACAAACCGCTGCTGAACTATAAGTCACATCATTCTAAGGTAGTGAAATGTGGAATTGTTGTTTCATCCTTGTCATCTGCGTTGTCAAAATCTTGTCACCATGCTATGCAAGAAAGCTTTGATAATCAGGCTAAGAGACTAAAGGAAGCAGGATATCCAGCTGAGCTTATCACTTTGGGTTGCAATAAAATAATTAAAAAGCTTAAAGCGCCGACATTGCTGCCGTCTTCACAGAAAGAACAGAAACGGAAAAAGTTCGCAGTCCTTCCCTATGTGCATCGCCTGTCTCATGGTCTTAAAAATGTGGCCCATAGGTATAAAGTTGATGTGGTTTTTTCGGCCCCGAATAAGCTCAGTAAAATTTGTTCAGCAGTAGAAAATAAGTCCCGCAACCCCAAGAAATCTGTAGCGTCCTGTGGTGTTAAGCACGCTAAAAGTTTTGTGCCGTGCTCCAAAGGGGTAGTTTATAAAATCCCCCTATCCTGTGGTCAGATATACATTGGGCAAACGGGACGTTGTATTAACACACGACTCGGAGAACATCTCAATTCATTAGAATCTAATCGCTCCACTAATCTAGTTGATCATTGCCGAGAGTGTCAATCATGTTTTCCGTCCTTGCATTTTACTGACATTTTGTACAAACACCCCGACCAGTTGACCAGGGAAATTATCGAGGCGTATAACATGACAAAGAAACCAAGATTATGTGTCAGCCAACCATCCCTGCTCCTGCGTGACTGTGAGGTTGCATATCTGGACATCACATAGTAACACATGCGTTCTGATTTTGTGTTTTTTCGTTTTCTGTTTCCTTTTATAAGTGTGCTTCCTGTGATTAAACTTTAGTTGAGAGTCAGCGCTTGTTCCTGTGTATTCTTCGTCTAGTCCCCGTTTGTTCGCGCTGTTTTTTTGCATTATGTATCACCAACTCGCCCGCTTATCTATCCTATTGAAAACCTCCGTCCGATCTCGCTAACATCATGCCTAGGCAAGCTGTACGAGATAATAGTTACCCGACGAATACAAACGCATCTAGAAGACGGAAAATGGTACCCCAACACCATGTTCGGATTCAGGGCAAATTTATCAACCCAAGACATCTTGCTACAACAAAAAGAAGAGGTACTCGAAACAATGCCAAAGAACGGGGAGAACGTTGTCATGACCATCGATATTAAAAGGGCCTTTGACAACGTATCCCATGCCGCCATTATGGAAGGACTTAACACCACCAACTGTGGGAAGAAGGTCCATGACTACGTTAGAAGCTTCCTCACGGACAGAACAGCGACGGTAGGCCTAGGTGACCTGCGGAGTGACACCTTTCAAACGCCATGCAAGGGCACTCCGCAAGGCTCAGTAATCTCGCCAATACTCTTTAACATAGCGATGGTCAACCTCGCCAAGAAACTCAGCCAAGTCCAGGGGATTAGCCTGCAATGTACGCAGACGATATCACCATCTGGATCACCCAATGCTCACTGGTGAAGAAGCAGGAGGCGCTACAAGAGGCTGCCACCGGCATTGAATACACAAAACAAAGAGGACTTAAATGCTCCACGGAAAAATCTGAGCTCCTCAGAGTGAGTAGGCACATTATGGATGCTCCACTCGAAATAAAACTAAAGGGCCAGAACATTCCGGAACAAAAGATGATCAGATTCCTCGGCATGTGGCTGCAAGGAAGCCGGAAGTGCAGTCATACACTCAGCCTGCTGAGCAAAGCGGCAGGACAAGTAGGCCGGATGATCAGCAGAGTAGCGTTCAAGAGGTATGGCATGAAGGAGGACAAACTCAAGCTAGTCAACAGGCTAGTGGTCAGCCGGGTAACATATTCATTACCGTACCATGTGGCTATCAAAGCAGAGAAGAAGCAAGCGGAGACAATACTCAGAAGGCATACAAAACGGCTCTTCATCTCCCAAGAAATACATCCAACGACAAGCTCATGCAACTCGGAATCAGAAACACCTTCGAAGAATTATGAGAATGCCAGCTCAAGGCACAAATACGAAGACTTAGCAACACAACGACTGGAAGGGCGCTCCTGACAAAGCTAGGTCGGAAAATAGAAAACCCACAAAATAGCAGGGCCGCAATACCAGACCCGCTAAGAAAGAAGCTATGCATACAACCTATCCCCCGAAACATGGATCCAAACCTCCATGCTAACTGGAGACAGGTTAGGGCAGAATTTTATGAGAGGAACATGGGGCATCGGGACAACACAGTCTACACTGATGCCTCCCTATACCCCCAAACACACAAAAATAGCGCGGTAGCAGTAGTTGTAAATTACCACGGAGAACACATCACAAGTCTCACAGCGGAAGTGTCTAACATAACGGAGGCAAAGGAGATTGCTAACGCCCTGGCCGCGAATGAAGAATATAGGACAGGGAGATCCCTTAACATCTTAACGGATTCACAAGAGACGTGCCGGAATTATACTAGAGGCAGAATTAGCAGCACGGCACTCAAGATCCTAAGTAGAGCTCTGCTCCCTGAGGGGCCACCAATACACAACATAATCTGGATACCGAGTCACGAAGGGATCAGGGAAAACGAAGGGGCAGACAACCTAGCTCGAGGAATGACCAGCCGAGCAGGAACGTCATTAACCACGGAGGGGCCCCAGATTAATTGCAGGGACAGCTATTCGAAATTATTAAACCTATATAAGGGGCTAAGATTCCAATACCCCCTACCGCATAAAGCATTATCCAAGGAGGAAGCCACAGGATGGCGAAGACTGCAAACAGGCTCCTTCCCAAACTGGGAGTGCATTGCTTGAAGTGTCCGTCTCGCCCTTGCAAGCCGTTGTTTTAAGATTGCACTGTTCTAGATAAAAATGCCCATCAAAGCACTCGCGAAATCATGGAGGCATTGCACATCTTGAAACTAGGAGAGGACTGTGTCAGCTCTCCCTCGATCGCCCTGACGAAACGAGAAGTAGATTATTTGAGCCAGATGTCATCTAGGTGATTTCTTCATTCGGTTTTGATTTTCAGCGAACTTAGTAGTTTTCAGGTGTGTTTGCCGCCATGTCATGAGCAGCCTCTTATCTGCCCCTTTTGGCCCTGCAATTTTATTCTCTCTCGCACGGTTTTAGATCTTTTTTACCCTTTTTTTGGCTTTATTTTCCCCTAGCAAATTGTTAGTGCCCTGCTTTTTGCTCCCTAGTTTCATTCCTCGCCTTGTACTGAGGTTTAAGGCACTTGGCTCTTGTTTTTGTTGCAAAATGCCGGGCCTTGTCTTATCGTTCATCACTGACTTGCACTGCGTTGTTGTTTGTTATTAGCAGTCATCCTTGTGCGCTGTTGCAGCCTCTTCTTTTCGCCTTTAAATATCTTATCCCGCGTATCAATTCCAGCAGTAGCGGCATCATGCGTTCCCTTCCATTTCCTGTATAAATATCCCCTTTCCGCAATAAAAATTCAGTTGAAGTCAGCGCTGTGGTGTCTTGTCTCGCTTCGTCCCCGTCTTTATTCGCGCTGTATCGCATTATGGAAAATTACCAACTAGCCCGATCTGCCACTCTTGCAAGTTAAACAAGATGTTCCCCACACAGTATAGCGTCAACTGTCCGTGGTGCGGAGCAAAACCAACACTATATCATGTCACATGGGAGTGCGGAAGAAATCAAGCATTCCACAAACACAAAACACAAAGTGCGGACCAATGGGAGAGCCCGCTCACCAGCTGCGAGCTAGGGGTCCAAAGGGCCCTCATAGCTCACGCAAGCGAGGTGGCCCGACTCAGTGGACCCCTGGACTAAGGGCCCACCCACGGCCAAGGAGGACCCAAGCTTCAAGACGAAGATTTCGTCCTCTACCGCTACTGCTTCCTAAAGGAACCAATTAAGTTTTTCATTCATTCATTCTGGGGTTGTCTCGTAACTTTCTCCCTCTTTTTTTCTCCTTCTTTTTCTTCTCGAGGCACAGGATACAAGTTGTTGTTTTCAATCAAAAACAGGTTTCCCAAAAGGCAGCTCCATTCAGAACGATGCTTTTTCTCACCAAATGTGTCTTGAAACACATCATTAGTGGGCGCTGTGATTCAACTCTGCGAGCATGACCCATCATTCAAAGAGTCGTTTTCTTCATTCCTTTCATTAGCGGTGTCGAGTGCGTGGTTCTGCACGGAAACCACAACTTCTTTCCGACAAGACAAAGCAAATACATTATCCAGAAACTGAGCGCGGATCGTCACACTCGATATGATAATGCTGAAGACATATCCGGCAATTCTGTTCAAAAAGCTTTTTTGACCGTGAAACCATTTAAGAACGCAGTTTTTTTCCATGTGTTGTTAGATTTCAACATAATCAATATATCTGCAGATATGCAGACGGTAGCCTTGTACTTCTTTCTATTAACATTTTTTCTACCGTCAAAAGCGATACCCATTGGTTTTCTATGGTAGTACTCCATGTGGTCGATGGAAACACTTGACAAGAAAGATTTTCTATGTATGAAAAGAATATACCATTTCATTCGATATTTCCGTATCAGTATTTTACAATATTCTAATCTGCTAAATTTCTGTCCGATAATGTTGGGCATGAGGTGGCATTTCGAGACGCAGAAGAAATAACTAAGAATACAGATTGCTAAAGCGCAGCTCATATAGTGGTTTAGTTACTCACCTTTACCAATTAACATTACTTTTGCCCAGTACTTCCTCATCGCTTGCCCACGCTAAACTTCCCTCGTACGCATTACGTCCTTCGCATCTGAGCAAAAACAGGTATTTGACTTCTCTGAGCTCCATGCGTTGGGTTACATGCCGAACAAGCAGCATCTTCATGGAACAAAAAATGCAAGGAGATATGTTTGCTCTGCCCACCGTCCTTCATCACTTTGATGAAGGACACACGGCATATTATGCTTCTTTTGGTGACAGATAAATGTCTAGGTAAAAATTTCAAGAAGCTTGGAGAGCTTGCTTTTCATTACCGAAATTTTCATTGCTGTAAAAAGTAATTTGAGAGCATGAGCGATTAAAATGGGTAGTACTTACAACAAGAAAAAAACACAATATTACCTAATCAGTGGTGGTATCCAGAATGTTAGTTTCGCAGTGTTGGACAATGCACTCTGTAGGAGGTGGAGCTCATAGATCGGGGCTAGTAATGAAGGCAGATGTGCACCCAGAAATTGTGGACGAGCTTATTTCTTCAACGGGAAGTTATTTATGATAGCAATTTATGACAGCAAGACGTACCCCACTGGCGTAGTATGGGAGAATTAACTTCCCGGTGCTAGCGCAGGACAAACTTTAAATTGAAGGTTTTACTACACAAAGGAAAAACCATTCACATCAGTATATGTTCATAGTACTACCTTTCAATATTGTACGTTTTGCGCACAAATTAAACCTATGTTCAAAAAAGCTGAAGTTGATTCCAGTCTTCATATTAAGAAGGATGGATACCTGGGAAACTTGGCAAGAGTGTGTTGTGGGCGGTACAGTGCGAATGAGAAGAAAGAAAAAAATTATAAGACGACACAGGCGAGCGCTACCTCGCAACTGAATTTGTTATTCAGAAAAAACAAAGTACATTTTATAAATCACAGTTATATCGTGTTAAAGTGCTTAGAGAACTTGCACAAAGGACTTTGAAAGGGTCCGTGATTAACAACTTATCTGCTACGCAGTGAACCCGGAGTTGAATAACCAAGAGTTTTCAAGAACCGAGACTTCCTCATCAAGGAGCAATAAAAAGGCTCGTAATTGATATCAGGGACCAACGTAAAACGGACAACGGACCTATGAGGCAGATACTGCGCCATTTCCTCTCCCCCAAAACCAGTTATTATTATTATTATTATTATTATTATTTTATTATTATTATTATTATTATTATTATTATTATTATTATTATTATTATTATTATTATTATTATTATTATTATTATTATTATTATTATTATTATAGGAAAGAGAAGAGGAAGTGGGCGCTGTCTGCCAACTAATTTTTATTGGAAAAAGATGTGAAATATATGAGGTGAAAAACCCACGACACCAAAAAAACGAGAAAATACAAGCACATCGAAGATTATACTGCGGATGGAAGCTTCTTATCGAGGTAGGATATCTCATTTTCCTGTAAAGCCACAGATGGTATCGCCACATTTGTGTCCATGTTCTTAGAGATGCAATAAGCTTCTTAGATTTCCCTGCTTAACTGGTTGCTGCTGTAGCAATGGATCTCTTTGTAACGAAAATCAGGCAGGCAGGGGTCGTAATTTTTATCTTGGCAATCCCGGCAATGCTCCACTAGGCTGGAAGAGGAGGAATTTAAGGCAGTCTTTTATGGCTCATACTCCCGCTCGAGATCTTGTTCGTCCGTTACGTCGCCAACCGGAAGTTACGACAACGGAAGTGACGTCATATAATCCTTCAGTTCGTTGCGCTCTTCACATCGAGAACAAAAAAAACTTTGGGCACGATTGCATTCAAACCAACATCTTTCCGATCAGCAGCCGATCGTGCTAACGACTACGCTACTTCCTACCAACGCATATGTATTTCTCCTTGTCTACGACGCTGGTGATTGTTTGCGGAAAGACGTCAAATCAGACGGATGCCTCCCAAACGACCTCCAGTGTCCCCAGCATTTAAGGTTCACAAACAACTGTGTAATTAATTAACACCTTAACCCCACATCAGTGGCAAATGCAGCAACATCGCGCTAAAGGCTTTCCCCTCGCCGCACTTCAGGTAAACAAAGTGCCCCCTGAATTTCATTCGTCTCAAGGGAATTCTCGTGTTCTTTTAGTGTGATGTTTATGCACCTTTCCGCCTGGTAATAATATACCTTTCCACAAGACAAAGGAACCCTATACACGACGCCTTTTATGATCTTTTCTGCGTCTTTGTAAACTTTTCTGGGTGTGAAACTGAGCAAAGCCGATTATCTTTTCTAAGAGAGCCCGGATCCAGCTTCTTGTGCATAGCAGCGCGTACCTTCTCAACTTTATGTTCGGCGGAGAACACCACCTGCACATTCTGCCGCGCACCGATCTTTTTCACACGATGTAAGACACCGTGGATATACGGGATGCACACGATATTCTTTCGTGCCTCTTCCTGTTGCCCCTGAGGATGAGGTGCCGCCTTTACCTTCAGCTTGCACAAGATTCTCTCCGCTAACCGTGCAAGGTTCCTTTCTTGATCTAATAAAAAATCTAATATGAAGCCGTGGATTGGTTTCGCTTAACAATGCTACCAATATTTATGCATAGCAGAAGTTCATTACTCTTCTGATGATTGAAAAATTGGGCCGAAGAAGACGCCTGCATAATCGAAGTTCGAAACGCAAAGCTAGAGGTGCGTCCAGGTCAGTGGTTTTCTCAACCACATCCAGTTTGCAGTCACAAGAACATTAAAGCTCCTGTTCCTTACGACAATATGAATCACAATAGCAGCAACCAAATTGTCTGAGAATTTTGACCAATCCTCCTGACTGACCACTCCTTAGAAACTTTTTATATGGTTTCGTTGTCTGCTATAAACAAAAAAATTGAGAAACATTTAGAGACAGCAGGCTCCCGACCCGGTGTATACTATCTAGACATAGCAGGGCCATCACCCACAGTATTTCACTCGGCCGCTGTCTTTCATCAGGAAATGCACGTTGACGGACTATCCTTCCGAGCCTAGAATTCAATGCGATCCTAGGAAGTAGCGATATCGCTTGCTGCCGCCCACGCAAATTCGAGAATCATCATCACAGACTCCAGAAAAGGTTGTGATCATTACTTGACAGGGGAGATCTCCCCCTTCGTCGCTTGTATTTAAAACGGACTGCCGCTGATCGATCGCCGGAAAGAATCCTTTGGCTCCTGGCCACCAGGGCTTACGAGGTAATGAGGCCGCTGACGCGGCTGACCGAGCGCTTCCTTACTGGGCTCCTCAGCTCAACTCTTTTGCCTAGGAGACAAACCAGCCACTGCTGCGGTTCAGGGAAATCATAACAGATTATATCGACAACTTTTCCTGCCCCCGCAGAGGGTCTAAGTAAGACGGAGGAGTGAACTTTAAAGCGCCTCCAAACAGGTGCTCTATTCTGTCCTTCAATCATCAAACATTACAATCCTGGAACTGATGGGCGATGCCTGCACTGCAGGGTGAGCTGTGATATTTTCCACGTGGTGTGGGCATGTACTCAAAATCCCCACCTCCGCCTTCCCCAACCTCTTCTCGAGAAACACGGGAGACTACCCTCCTCTACTGCTTCTCGCTTGAGTCCCAAGAGTGAGAGAGAAGTAACTTTAATTTGAACCCCTGAAAAGTGAAGGGGGAAAGGCTATAGCCTAAACCGCCATTCATTCCCCTAACCGTTGGCCAGAATCCCTTGGAACTCTGCTGCGCTCAGGGCGGGACCGATTACTTTGCGTTGTTCTTCTTCGTGGTTGAGCAATAACATCTCCCAGGTTTGTACATTTTTATTCTGGTCGTTATAGAAAAGGCAGCTCCAGACCATGAGGACTAGATCTGCAATGCTATTGCAGTGCGTACATATAGGATTAAATACTTCTGGATGCCATTTGCTATAGAGTTGAGGGTTTGGAATCACCCCGGTTTGCAATTTCCTCCAGATGATTTCTTCTTTCCTCCTGAGCTGTTTATATGGTGCTGAATATGTCTTACGACCGAGCTTATAATGAGAAATTATTTCATGGACTGTTGTGAGTTCGTCACCCGATGGGAGGAATTCCTCGCGTGGAGGCGGCGCATCAGCGGCGATCGACCGTAAACTGAGCCCCCGGGCGGTCGCGTTCGGCTTCTCGTAACCCCACAGGCCCTGATGAGCCGGGGACCAGATCATTGAGATTAGCTGTGTTGATACTTGCCCTTCTCTCAGAATTTTGGCGGCTGCAACAGAGAGTCTGCCCATATCATAGTTCATAGTGGCTGCCTTAGAATCACTTACTATCACCTTGTACCGTTTTCTATTACTGCTAGAGGAATGGGAACTCCTTCTGCATCTGTTGCACTTGTGTTTGTAACGGTGCAGCACGAGACGCGGTCTCTACTCTCACGAACCACTACCGCTGTGTGTGCTGCACTGAGATGTTATCCGACAGCGTCCGTGTACAGCACATCGGATCTAAATCGAAATTTGTCCTGTCGGGCCAGAGCCCTATCTTTGCGTCTACCTTGGTAAAATACCGCATGCATGTTCTTTGGCAGCGGTGGAATTTTGAATCTATCCCTGGTTGCTCAAGGTACGTTATCTGTCCGCTTTGAACTCTCCTAGGCTTCGAACCCCAGACGTTCCATGATTTTCCTCAAAAGTTTGGTTTTTAAAAACCTTTGATGCTGCGACACAGCGGCGGATTCCATAAGCTCATTCAAAGTTTTGGAGACACCTAGGTTTAGAAGTTCTACCGTCGATGTGTTTGAAGGAAGACCTAGAATGTTTCGGATCCCTTTTCTGATTATGATTGTAATTTTGTCCTTTTCTGCTTCGGCCAGTTTGGGATAGGGGCTACGTATAGCACTCTGCTATGACGAAAGCCTGAACCAAACACAAATATTGGCCTCCTTCATCCCTGCATGCTTGTTAGAAATGCGCTTGAGGAGCCGGCACGTCTGGCTGGTAGTCGCTTCAAGTCTCATGAGAGTTTGTGTTTTTAAACTTTTCCTTGTATGCGCAGCCCTAGGACATGAATACTGTCTACCATCGAAATGGAATTCCCACTTACTCGCAAAGCAATATCACAGCTTTTTCAAAGGAGACTGCATCTTTTCGTATTTTGAGATGACAGAAAAAGAACCTCTGATTTTTCTGCCTAGCATTCTAACCCAATCGGCTCGAAATATTTCGCTGTTACGCCTATGGCTCTCTGAAGTTTGCTTTCAAGCTGTCTATCGCTACCCCAGCCCACCCACCGCGTCAAATCGTCCGCATATATGGTGTGATGCAGATTTGTGATTCCGTTCAGCTGGCCTGGGAGCCCAATCATCTCTACAATTAACAGTGTCGGAGAGAGAACGGACCTTTGCGGCGTCACTCTATCCCCAATCTAATGTTTTAGAGTGATTGTCCACACAGGCTATATTGTAGCAGTTCGATTTGAGAGAAAGTACATTACGTGGTTATATGTCGTGACTCCAACATTTAGTGTGCTAAGGTTCTCAAGCACGACTACGTGTTTGACACCCCCAAAAGCTTCGGAGACGTCCAGTGCCACAATGACCAGAGTATCAACAATATCTTTATCGATTACCTGCTCCTTCAGCTGTAGAAATGCATCGCATGCCGATAGGTTTGATCTGAAGCCTATCATGGTATCAGGATAAAGTGTTTGTGGGGGTTTAACGTCCCAAAGTGACTCAGGCTATGAGAGACGCCGGTATCAGGACAATGATTCTGATCTGCTGTGACTCTATTCAGTCTAGATTGAATTATGTGCTCCATCAATTTGCCAACCCAAGATGTGATGGAAATGGGGCTGACATGCTCAAACCTGAGCTTCTTCTCTGACTTCGCAATGAAGACCAGCTTCGCAGCTTTCCACGCTTGCGGTATCTCTCCCTTGTTCCACCATTTTTGCATATAGGTTCCAAGATTCCGAATAGAACCGTCGTCAAGATTCCTGAGCATTCTGTTGTTGATTCTGTCTGACCCAGCAGCCATTTTGGTTCTCAGGCTGTTGAGTCCAACCCTCACTTCCACGACAGTGATGGGGCTGTCCAATCCCGGGTTTACCGAGCCCGCGTACTCAAGTACTCCAGAATAGCTGAGGTAGCGATCCCTAACCTTGGGTATAAGTTCCTTTTTCGGGCCTCCGTAATTTTACACCAGCTATTGAAGCTGCTATCGAGCCTCCGATTTTGTTTTCTCTGCAGCTAATAGATGTCGGAGCAATTTCCACGTTCCGACGCTGCCAATAATACTATTCATTTGTCACACAAATATTACCCCAATTTTTCTCGGTGAGTTCCAATGCATGCTATTCAATATGTTTGTCGAATGCTGCAAGTTGTTTTCTGAGATTCCTGTCGCTTTTTTTCTGGCTGCACTTTTGTAGCGGCGCCGGCATCGCCAGTGGCGCTGACGAAGTTGCTGTTGGGAGCGCGGCCTCGCTCGCGCAACAGAGAACACATACTGCTACCGGCCTGGCTATCAACATTGACAGCTCACTCCACCTGCTCACCAGCTGTGGCTACCGGGACCTGTAATAAATGGGGATCACATTCATCATCTGGTGACTCCGTACGACAGAGTCGACGCAAGCAACGACGCTCCCACCGGCTCTGCGTTCCACCCGTCCTGTCCCTTCACTTGGCCTTGCCGCTGCACGCCCGCTGTTCGCACCCGGCTTTCGACAGCTTCTCTCCGCCATGTCCGCGCATACCATAGTATCCCGTGAGTTCTTCCAGCAGTATCAGCGCTCTTTCCTTCATCGGCTGCCCGGTCTACCCGCGTTTTATGCTAGGGACCCGTTTTGTGGCTGGCGCTGCTGGTCTCGCTCTTTCACGTCCACCATGTGTACAGCCAGCTGTTGCGCTATCAGCACGCCGGCCGCGAGCTCGAATCCAGTCTCCTGGCATAGCTGCGGTTGCCGCCTCCTTGCCCAGATATTTACGCTGACTTCAAGAAGGGACTGACAGCGTACTTTGGCTTGAAGCTGCCGTCGACTTCCTGCGCTCCTGTTCCCGACTCAAAAGCTGTCGCGCGACTTGACGCACTACCCCCGGCCACATTCTCTCACTGAGATGCTTCGGATTTCCCTCTGCCAGCTACAACTACAACACCGGAGCCACTCTCCATACCGGTCCATTAACGCCGCCACCGAATGTGCCTTCACCCACTGTTCGGCAAGTGCCACGCACGCACGCGTCGGTTTCTTGCCAACCTTCTCAACCAGCTGCCTCATACTACACCGTGGTCTCTCCTAAGTTTGCTCCAGCGGCCTCTACGGACGGCCATCCGCCTGCGAGCTCCCGTCCCAGGGCTCCTTCTGCCCATCCATGCTTGCCAGCTGTGGCGCTTGGACCATTACCAGAAGAACCCTCTCTCGACCCGGGCCCCAACTCGTTTCTAGCCGCATCTTCGCTTGCTACCTCTAGCCTAACCAGAGTGAGCCCAACTCTTCTTATCGCTGGACGCGCATGCAAGCCCCACCAGAACTTTGTCGTTCATCACGCGCCACCCGAACCGCCTGGCACAGATCCCTGCCAGCCTGGCGCCTTCACATAGTGACTGTATCTCCGCGACAGACAAGTTAACCATCGAAGGAGGTGTAATGCTTCCGACGCATTACAGCATGCACCATCCAACACCGCCAATGCACTCAGCACTATTACTTCCAACCCCTACGTCACAGACTTCGGCCCTCAGTTCCCAGCAAACAGTCCCAACGCCACAGTGGGCTCACTTATGCTAACAGTCGGTACACACCGTCGCCCGCTTCCACCACTTTCCTACACGGCAGCCCGAGCCCCACGGAGCAGATCGCCAGCGGCCGAGGCATTCCCTTCTCTTTTACGGCTGTGGTTTATTCTCGCCGAACCTTCGCCTACACCGAGTGGGCCAGCTCACATCGCATATCTCACGTATATCCTAACGCAGCTGCGTTTTCTGTATTGTTCTTTCCCGGACAGCTACTGGTGGGACGTTTCCCGGCCCAACCAGTAGGCCTTACGACTGAAACACGCCTAGCTCGCCTCACGTTCTTCGATCACTTTTCGAGCCTGTTTTTTTCCGTCGTCATCAACTTTTGGCTCCTCTCGCCCTTTGCGAGGCAGCCAGGCTCAAGCACCTGAGTTTGTTTCCCCCGCCCGACGGCCTTCAAGAAATCTGGCCCGAACTTCACTCGCCTGAATGAACTTGTAAATACCGTTTTTATACCATTTTTATATTTTCTTTTATCGCGCATCGCGCTATGGGAGGGAGGGGGTGCAAGGCCACCTGTAGCGGCGCTAGCATCGCTAGCAGCTCTGATGGGGTTTTGGGATGGTTTTAAGTCTGTCTGTCTGTCTGTCTGTCTGTCTGTCTGTCTGTCTGTCTGTCTGTCTGTCTGTCTGTCTGTCTGTCTGTCTGTCTGTCTGTCTGTCTGTCTGTCTGTCTGTCTGTCTGTCTGTCTGTCTGTCTGTCTGTCTGTCTGTCTGTCTGTCTGTCTGTCTGTCTGTCTGTCTGTCTGTCTGTCTGTCTGTCTGTCTGTCTGTCTGTCTGTCTGTCTGTCTGTCTGTCTGTCTGTCTGTCTGTCTGTCTGTCTGTCTGTCTGTCTGTCTGTCTGTCTGTCTGTCTGTCTGTCTGTCTGTCTGTCTGTCTGTCTGTCTGTCTGTCTGTCTGTCTGTCTGTCTGTCTGTCTGTCTGTCTGTCTGTCTGTCTGTCTGTCTGTCTGTCTGTCTGTCTGTCTGTCTGTCTGTCTGTCTGTCTGTCTGTCTGTCTGTCTGTCTGTCTGTCTGTCTGTCTGTCTGTCTGTCTGTCTGTCTGTCTGTCTGTCTGTCTGTCTGTCTGTCTGTCTGTCTGTCTGTCTGTCTGTCTGTCTGTCTGTCTGTCTGTCTGTCTGTCTGTCTGTCTGTCTGTCTGTCTGTCTGTCTGTCTGTCTGTCTGTCTGTCTGTCTGTCTGTCTGTCTGTCTGTCTGTCTGTCTGTCTGTCTGTCTGTCTGTCTGTCTGTCTGTCTGTCTGTCTGTCTGTCTGTCTGTCTGTCTGTCTGTCTGTCTGTCTGTCTGTCTGTCTGTCTGTCTGTCTGTCTGTCTGTCTGTCTGTCTGTCTGTCTGTCTGTCTGTCTGTCTGTCTGTCTGTCTGTCTGTCTGTCTGTCTGTCTGTCTGTCTGTCTGTCTGTCTGTCTGTCTGTCTGTCTGTCTGTCTGTCTGTCTGTCTGTCTGTCTGTCTGTCTGTCTGTCTGTCTGTCTGTCTGTCTGTCTGTCTGTCTGTCTGTCTGTCTGTCTGTCTGTCTGTCTGTCTGTCTGTCTGTCTGTCTGTCTGTCTGTCTGTCTGTCTGTCTGTCTGTCTGTCTGTCTGTCTGTGCCTTTGTCACGGATCTCTCCTGAGAACACTCGGACCGAAAGAATGGACTAGGTGACAGGTGTACCCACACAAACGCACATTTAATACACCTTACGTGACACACCCACTAGAACACAAAAATAATAAAACTAACACAAAACACAAATACTATAAATACACACGACCCGCGCACAATGCTACCAGCGTCTACTACTAGCGTTCTACTATTAGCGGTCGGCGTTCATGATCACGGTTGGTTCGGTGCGGCTGCGGCGTTGTATGGGTCCCGTAGCCCGCGTCGAGGCGGCGTTCGACGTGCTTGGGCTGGCGTTGCTGGCGGCGTCGCTGGCTACGTAGTATAAGCTCCCGGTCCAAGCGCCTGTGGAGGTGTTGCCGGTGTTGGCGTTGCGGGCACCACCCGGAAGGGTGGAAACAGCTCTGGAGACACCCCTGGCTAGAGCGGGTGGTAGCCTCGTCGGTTGACTCCCCGGAACGGCCTCAGGCACGGCAGGAAGTCCACGATGCAATGCCGTAGAACGCGAGCTCACCGGAGGAGTAGCCGGCGTCGCTTTCTTCCAGCCGATGTGTCCCTGACCCGCCGGAGCCTCCGCTTCTCTGCTGTTCCCCCTTGTGCCTTGCTCTCACTCGCCCTTTTATAACCTCGGTCTTAGTCCATGTAAGCCTTGTCGTCGTCTTCTTCTCTTCTTCACCAATCATCTCTCTCCACCTCACCGAATGCTTCTCCACCAATCATCTCTCTCTGCCTCACCGCATGCTTCTTCTTCCCCTTCTTTATTCTTCGGTTAATCCCTGTTGTCTTCTTCACGCCTCTTTCCTTTAAAATTTAATTTAGGCTCCTTAATATATGTGACAAGGGCCCCCTCTCTGAAGAGTTTTTCCATGAAAAACTGCTCACGTCATCCTCATCTCCAAGCCATCCAGCCAACCGACTATCTTCTGCGGCTATTCTGGACCCAGCACACCACACCGTAGAGATCCAGCACACATCAAACGCACACCACTAACCCAGCGCACCAAATTGCGTTTCCAGAACACTAACACACCACTGCCGTTGTCCGCACAGAGTCCTTAATAAACATATTCGTGTCCACAACACACTCTCTTGTATAATCACATAACAGCAACAACAACAAAAAGATACATCCCAGAGATACCTTAACACAACAAGATGCATGCCAGTGATACCTAGAGCTGTTCAGTTGGCTCTAATCAAGAAGTCCGCTCCAACGCTATCTCTGCCTTTAATATACTCCACCATAAACGAGTATTCTTGCAAGGCCAAACTCCATCTCATAAATTTACTATTGTTCATTTTGGCCTTGGTTAAGTATTCAAGCGGCTGATGATCTGTTTGAATCCTGAAATGTCTCCCATACAGATAAATGTGGAATTTCTTTACCGCCCACACCACCGCAAAACATTCCTTTTCAACAGTGGAGTATTTGCGTTTAATAGCCGATAATCTCTCTTGCAACAAATACCGGATGTAGCACGCAATTCTCTTCTTGCAAGAGTGCGGCTCCTAAAGCTCGGTCTGATGCATCAGTGCGAAGCACAAACACTTTATCCATATTCGGAGCAAGCAGAACGGGCGGTCTTGCCATATGCCCTTTTAACATCACGAATGCATTTTCATCTTCAGCAGTCCAATTCAGCTTATTACTTGCCCCCTTCTTAGTGAGTTCGACAAGCGGGTCGGCTATGTGGGCATAATCGGGAATAAAGTGCTTGTAGTATCCCGTTTGACCCAGGAACGACTGTACCTCTTTCTTGGTCGTCGGTGTCAGGGCCTGCTCGTCGGTGTCAGGGCCTGCTGTACTTTGTCCAAGATGTCGTTTTTCGTCGCGATACAGGCCATCCCCAGCTTGTGTCCGAGAAAATAAATGGCTTCAAAGCCCACCTCACATTTTGCCGGCTTTATGGTCAACTTGGCTTGCTAAATTCTATCAAATAGTTTTTCCAGCGTAATTACATGCTCTTCCCACTTATCTGTTGCCACAAGGATGTCATGAATATAGTGTTCTACATTTCGGAGCCATCCTAAACCTTTCTCATCAGCTTCGTGAATATTTCAGACGCTGTCTTATAAACAAAAGGCATGAATTTAAACTGGAATAAACCCGCCGAGTAAGAAAAGGCAGTCTTTTCTTTAGAAGAATCTTCCAATGGTATTTGCCAATACTCTTTAGCTAAGTCAAATTAAAAAAAAAAACTTTCGTGAGCCACCTTAGCGAACACCACGTCCGCTCCTAGTATGGGTTCTGCATCGGGTACAATGACGTCATTTAGCCAACGAAAATCTACACACAGTCGGTTAGTACCGTCGGGTTTTTTGACAACCACGAGAGGCGCATTGTATGCTGACCACGACCTCTCAATCACACCAATCTCGAACATATCCCGCACATCCTTTTCTATTGATTCTTGAACTGCTGAAGGTAGTGGGTATTGCTTCACGCTGATTGGTCTATCTGTAGAGAGATCTAGTCTGCAACATATGACATCCGTTTTGACCGGCACATCTGAAAACACATACTCGTTGCTTTTGAGTAGGGTCTTTATCTGTGAGCTTCGGGCTTCATTCAAATTGGGGATTATTAGCACCTTATCCCAAGCTACAGTTTTCTTCCCACTGCATGTGGGCATCTCGACAACATCATCTGTCTCCTCGGCTACTACCGAGCATACTACCTTGGGGACGCACTGTACGGGAACTCTTTCTTCATACTTTTTCAACATGTTTGCATGGAACACCTTCTTGGTGTTATTTATCAATAACTCACATTCCATGTAATTTTTCTTCTGCGTCACAAGGTAAAGGCCCTTCCACTGCATCAGTAACTTATTATGATCCGTGAGTAGCAGGATGAGAACCTTGTCCCCCGGATTCAAATTCCTGTGAGTGGCTCTCTTGTCATAGTAGCCCTTACATCGTTCGCGCGCCCTTTACAGGCTTTGATGTGCAAGCCTGCATGTTTCTTCCAACTTGTCCCACAACTCAAGAACGTATGTGTATATTGTCTTGAGATCCGATGCAATCTCCTTATTAGCCCACAGATCTTTAAGCATTGTAAGTGGACCTCTAACGGTTCTCCCATACAACATCTCGAAGGGCGAGAAGCCAAGACTCGTTTGCGTACTTAGCGGTAAGCGAACAAAAGATCTGGGAGATATCTATCCCAATCAGTAGGTATCTCCTGGCACATTTTCTTGATCATGTTTTTGAGGGTGCCGTTGAACCGCTCTGCAAGCCCATTACACATGGGATGGTAAGACGTTGTCAGTAATTGCCCTACTGACAAAAGGCGGTTAACCTCCTTCATTAGTTCCGATGTGAAGTTCGGGCCCCGTTCACTCAAAACTTCCCTCGGGATTCCATAACGCGAAAACATTTCCACAAGACCCCCCGGCACTTGAAAACTGTCAATAGTTCTCAGTGGAATAGCGTCAGGATAACGAGTGGCCACATCAACCAGAGTAAGCACATATCTTTTACCTTTGGCGGATACTGGAGAGATTGGTCCCACAATGTCAATCGCCACTCGCTGAAACGGTAGGTCGATGGCTGGCATCTTGCCCAGAGGTACGGGAACAACTCTTTCCTTAGGAACTGTGCGCTGGCACACGTCACATGAGCTAACAAAGCGCTTAACGTCACTCTGAACACCCGGCCAAAAGAACTCCTCGGTGATCCTAGACACCGTTTTTTGGACACCCTGGTGTGCGGCCATAATGGCATCATGTCCTAAGCGTAGCACAGTCCCTCGCATATCTCTTGGTAACACCAGCTGTTGGACCTGCCTTACGGAACTAAATATGCATTCCTTCTGCAAAAGACCATTTACCAATTGATACTCGAATGACGTTCGACTCCTCTTTCTTTTCACCTTTTTCCCGACTCTTTCGACGCAGGCCTTCAAACTCGGGTCTTCTTTTTGTCTAATTGCAATTTCACCAGGTGTTATGCTCAGGCACATCGTAACAAGAGTAGAGAGCGGACGCTGCGTTGCTCGGGCTGTAGCTTGAGCTCTTGTCTCCACTGCCGACAAGAAACTGACTGCACCCGTCTGAGCTGTCACAGGCCTTTCCACCTTTACATGTTCTTCACCGTCGAGCATCCTCTAGTCGGGATCGGCGTCTTCGACACTTCTTGCACCCGTAATGTTTCCCAAGATGAGATCGTAGATGGGTTGGTCTACGCATTTTGCCACTACCTTCCCGGTATAATATGCCGTGGACACTATAATCCTGGCTTCAGGAAGGTACCTTACTGTGGTATCTACAAGAGTGACGTCCGATGCTTCCCCTGTAAGATCCTCGTCCTTCAGCAGGCTTCTCCGAACCAAGACTGTGTGTACTCTGCTGTCTCTAGCACCAATATAGGACGGTCCCCTATTTGCCCAACTACAACTGGCATTGCTGCTTTCGACTTGGGTGTTCCACTCACTGCCTCATTTTGCAGCGGCGTTTGCTCTCCTTTCAGCTGCTTATCTTCGGGTGGCGTGACAAGTTCCACCCTAGAGTCGACAACGCATGCAGCTCGGTCCTGCGTTCTGTAACGGCCCTCATCCAGAGTATGACCCCTCCTCTTACAACCTTGCCACACAACCTGTGTTTTTTGAGCAGCACTACTAGTCCGACAGTCAGCTTAACGGTGTCCCATCTTGCGCAGAGAAAACACCTTACTGGCGCCTTAGATGCACCGCCATATGCTCTTGGTTTTGCCGCATCTGTCTCTAGTGTCTTTTGGGTTTCCTCCTTTGCCTTACTCAAATTTCATAACCCTTCAGCCTCGAGGAATTGGTCTGCAGTGTCGGCGAACTCCTCCAACGAAAACAACTTTCTTTCTTTCAGGAATAGCGCCAGCTTTGAGCTGCAACACGCTAAAACTTGCACTGTGACCAGCTTGCCACGTACACCTTCAAAACTCTTTTCAGTCTGAAATATGAAGCCACCTGTCAAAATAGTTGGATAGCCTGGAGTAAAACTGCTTAGCGGTTTTCGAATCCTCAGGTGTCGCGGTGCGAAATCTCTCACGAAAACCCTTTGCCGTAAGCCTGAATCTTTGGAGGAGCACCTTTTTGACTTTCTTGTAGTGCATGGAATCAGCAGCGGGCATCCTTCCAAACACATTCAGCGCCTCTCCGACTAAACACATGCTCAATGCCGCGGCCGATTCACTAGGCTCCCAGCCTTGCCCCAAAGCTATCTACTCGAACCGTCGCAGATATGCATCCAGATAATCTCTTTGTCATCAAAGGGAGCCATCAGCTTCCTTGGACAAATTCTGGCCGGTCTAGATTCTTTCCCCGCTGAGGAACGTTGATCACTGTCCGTGATCTCCTCATATACTTCAGTTACATGTGCCTGTTTCAACAAAAGAAACTCCTTCTCCCGTTCTATCCTTCTAGCCTATCGCTCTTCTGCCTTGCGAACTCTATCCTCGCGCTCTTCTGTTTCGCGAGCGTCTGCGCGTGCCTGGCCCTTTCCTCTCTCTGCATATGCCTCCTCTTTCTGCCTCTTTCCCTCCTCTTCATAAAGAGGCATCGGCTCTTCCTTGCTTAAACCTAGCTTTAGCGCGAGTTCTAACGTTTTGCCAAATTCATACTTTCTGCCGTCGAGAGATCCGAAAAATAAAAGACAAAGCAAAAAAGAAAAAATTAAATGTATTCTGTCACTGGCTCGCCACTTATCTTTGTCACGGATCTCTTCGGAGAACACTCGGACCGAAATAATGGACTAGCCGTCAGGTGTACCCATACAAACGCACATTTAATACACCCTACGTGACACACACACTAGAACACAAAACTAATAAAACTAACACAAAACAAAAATACTATAAATACACACAACCAGGGCACACTGCTACCAGCGTCTACTACTAGCGTTCTACTATTAGCGGTCGGCGTTCGTGCTCACGGTTGGTTTGGTGCGGCTGCGGCGTTGTATGGATCCCGTAGCCGGCGTCGAGGCGGCGTTCGGCGTGCTTGGGCTGGCGTTGCTGGCGGCGTCGCTGGCTGCGTCGTATAATGTCCCGGTCCAAGCGCCTGTGGAGGTGATGCCGGTGTTGTTGGCGTTGGGGGCACCACATGGATGGGTGGCAACAGCGCTGGAGACACCGCTGGCCGGAGCAGGTGGTAGTATCCTCGGTTGACTACCCGGAACGGGCTCAGACAAGGCAGGAAGTTCGCGATGCGATGCCGTAGAATTCGAGCTCACCGAAGCAGTAGCCAGCCTCTCTCTCTTCCAGCCAATGTGTCTCTGACCCGCCAGAGCCTCCGCTTCTCTGCTGTTCCCCCCCGTGTCTCGCTCTCACTCGCCCTTTTATATCCTCGGTGTTAGTCCACGTAAGCCTTGTTGACTTTTCTCCACCTCACCGAATGCTTCTCCACCAATCATCTCCCTCCACCTCACCGAATGCTTCTTCTTTCTCTTGGTTGTACTTCGGTTAATCCCCGTCGTCTTCTTCACGCCTCTTTCGTTTAAAATTTAATTTAGGCTTCTTAATATATGTGACAGCCTTCCAAACTATATTCCACCAAAAAAAGTTTTCACCACCACCCTCGACCCGCAGCGGTGGCGCAGTGGTTAGCGCGCTCGGCTACTCATCCAGATTTCCCGGGCTCGAACCCGATCGCGGTGGCTACGTTTTTATGGAGGCAAAACGCCAAGGCGCCCATGTTGTATGCGATGTCCGAGCACATGAAATATTATAATGACAATAATAATAATTCGTTTTTGGGGAAAGGAAATAGAGCAATATTTGTCACTTATATCGTTGGACACCTGAACCACGCCGTGATAGAAGTGATATGAGGAGGGAGTGAAAGAAGAAAGGAGGAGAGAGGTGCCGTAGTGGAGGGCTGCGGAATACTTTCGACTACGTGGGGATCTTTAGCGTAAACTGGCATCGCACAGCTTACGGGCGCCTTAGCATTTTTCCTCCATAAAAACGCTGCCGCCGCGGTTGGGTTCTAACCCGTTAAGGCCGGGTTCGAACCCCACCTAGTGTTTGTGAGGGCCGGCCCCTTAAGGGTCGGTCCAATCATACCTCCCTGTAAATACTCTTTTCTAGGCAATAAATGTCTTTCACCACCACCAACACCGCCGGGTATTAAAGATCCCCAGGTGGTCGAAGTTTTTCCGGAGCCCTCTCCTACAGCACCTCTTTCTATTTTCACTCCCTCCTGTTAGACTTCCGTGGAGGATGGAAAATAAGAAGAGGCCATCGCGTGGTATTTTTTGAAGCCGGGAACGACCTCGACGCCATATTGTCCGTTCGCGCTTTATTTTTATCCGCGCATTTGTTTACGTTTCTCCGCACGCGCGTTTCAAACCACGCGAAGGAGCCAGCCTAAAGAGTCTGGATCCAGTGCGAGTGGCGCCTGGTTTCTGGCTGTTGTTGATGTACGGGAGATGTAAGAAGCGTTCGTGCGAGACATTCTGCTGTTCCAGTTATTGCTCTTTGCCGCGTCGTCTCCGCGCCATCCGTGCTCTCTCGTTCGAACGAAACAGTCCGGCCTTGCATGGTCATAATCAAGTAACATTCGGCGAAGGCACTTATCGCAACAGTTGTAAGGGAAGGAACTTACTACGGTGGCCCAGCATGGTATGCTGTATTATTTGCCGCTTTTGCCTGCGTCGTTTTGCGACGGCGGAGGTATGTATCTCTGGGTCGCTTGCAGGCTGCACTTGGCGAAATATACTGGTATACTTGCATCCGGTTCATCCTAATCTCGTGTCAATCGCAGGGATAGAAGGTTAATTTCACCAGACCAGGTGAAGGGCAAAAAATTTTAGTTCATTGAAATTGTGTGTAACTATGCAGCTGCTGCAAAATTGTAGCAGAAGAAAAGAAAACCTAATCTTGCATACACTTTGAAGAGCAAGCTTGTTTGTGTTCTTTTTTTCATATATAAACTGTTCCCCATGGTACCACTGAGTAGATCTTGTTGCTTTGTGCCGTGTATCATCTTTCTTTCCTTTTTTATGCAGTGCACGTTGGATCGCGCTGTGTATTTCATAATGCTTCCGGACCAACTACCCTACCTTAATGCAGCATAAAGTAGTGTTGTGTTTTGTCGCACATAGGCAACTCAGGCCATCATGCGCCAAACTCAAGACAAGGAAAAATGTTTTCTGCAGACTTTTTTTAGAAATATTATTTATCGGTGGTGTAGAGGGTGTAAAACTTTGTTTTGTGTTATCTAATGATGAAGAAAGAAAGAAATTTTATGAATGGCTAATATTAAGAGCTTTAAAAAAGGTCGGGTAGTCAGCAGGCCTCCTTTGCTGGGTAACGTAGTTGAGCTTCCCAACCAGTAAAACAAATCCGCAGCCTTCTCAGAAATGAGAAGGTGGCCGAGGTGTATAAAAAAATGAAGCGAATCAGTGGTTAAAAATATAGAATCTGCTGAGGAAACATGCTTCTCTTCAAAAGCTAAAACACATGTCGTGTGAAGAATTTCCTCTTCAGTCAAAAGAAACATTGTTTGTAAAGGAATGTGTTCATTACAAAATTAAGTAAAATATCTCTTCCTAAGTTTTTCAAGTTTTGTGCATGAGTATGAAATATATTTAACTGTTAGGTCATCCTCACATTTTTCACAAATTCGCTTGTTTTCACTTGTCAATAGAAAATTTGGTGTGGTGTGCATTCGGCCTATACGGAGACGACATAAAATAACTTCTATGAAACGCTCCCGGTTCAAACATAACTTCCATTCACCTAGAACTAACTTTACCAAGTGCAGTCTGTTGTTTACTTCATTGTTCCAAGCTGTCTGCCATTTCTTGCTTAATTTACTTTGTACTAATTTAGTGCAATCCTTAAAGGACATATTTACTTTTTATTTCCTTGCCACAAGACTGAACAGCAGACAAATCTGCTCTCTCATTGCGTTTTATTCCGATATAACATGGGACCCAGCAAAGTTTTATGTTTTTTTCCTATCTAGAGCTGTGGCTGTTACAATGTTGTGTATGATGCAACCAACCATAGCAGTGATTGTATTTCTAGAGTGGACAGCAGTAAGTAAACTTAAGGAGTCTGTGTAAATAATACTGTTTGTGAACTTCTCGTAAACTATTTGTTCAATGGCTACGCAGACGGCGTAACATTCGGCAGTGAAAATTGGTGCGCACTGTGGAAGCCTATTTCATTCCAATTCCCTTTTGTCACTGTGCTTCAAAAGTAAATATCTATTTTTCAGCCATATGTATAAAAAGGTTTTAGAGTACTGTATATTTCCGCAAGTGCAAGAAATTTGTGTGTTATATGTTGTTGTGGAGTTTGTTTTTTACAGAACTGTGTAAAAGTGAAATCACAGGTTGTACAAAACGATACCATGGAGGCAGTGGACCTCGTCTTCGAGCAATGCCAGGTAATCTCAGTGTAAAGTACTGCCTTTAAACTAAAGCTAAACTAATTTCTTTAGTACATGGCTCTCCCTGGAAGCTTTCTGTGTCCAGCTTGCTAGCACGGGGCTTATATTTAAATGGCCTTTTTCAACAGTTTGTATTTGAGAGCATAATGGTTTTTCAGTGGACCGCTGTCAAGTGTGCTCATGAGGTAGTAAAAAAAAAATCTTTCTTTGCTAGAATGAATTTAGAGCTTCGTGCATGACATCCCAGAGCAAGGTTTTTGATGTCGGCATATTTGCATGCTATGCTCACATAACAGTGGCCCACATACTGGCCACACTTTAATCACGCTCTGTGGTGGATAGCACAACCCTATCAGTTTTATGCTGAATGAGCGTGCACGTGTATGCTTTTGGCTGAGCCGTGAACAAAGCTGCCATGCATGGTCACACCCCAGCTTAGTCTTCAGCCTGCCTTTTAATGCTGCTCTTGTTTTTCAATGTTCCAACCTGTCTCCATTATGTATATTTGTGCAGCTGTGTCAACAGGGCCTTCTGCTACAGCAGTGAGGACAAGAAATATCCTGCAGTATTTTGTTTTTGATCTTGAATACTGTATTCATCTTCACATGTTTTTGTGTGGCTGCCCATGCCAGGAATGCTTTCTCATACAGCAGTGAGGATAGGCAAGTATCCTAAATGTGTAAGAGTTCTTGACCCTGAATGCAAAATGTAGTATCAGAACATGTTCATAAAGGTGGCCGTACCAACAATGACTCTCGATTCACAAATCCAAGAGCCACTCATATAGCTGATAGAAACAGACAGGGCCGAAGTACCTATAGTAGCGTGGCAGGGGGGGGGGATATATGGCGGTGGGGGTGTCACCCCCCTCCCAAAGCCAGAAATTTTACTTAGGGAAAACATGCTGAACCACGCTTTCTCAACAAAAATAGTCCAAGAAATACATGTTTCATATAGGACTGGCCCTCTTTAAGAATGATCCATATATCAACGCATTGTAGCACTGCAACACATTTTTTCACATCCACAAATCTAGTTTGGAGCATAATATATATGACCGCAGCTTTTCAAAATGCTTCTAGAAGTTTAGAAGTACCCAGTGGCTGCAGTATGTTTCATAGTGTTGTGCATTATTTCAATGTTAATTGTATTTCATGTTTAACGTGCGGAGCTGAAGCTGTGCACACTAATTTTCGATACTTGATGAAATACTAGCTTGTAATGTTACTCTACAGTAGCCCACTTGTCATCAACGATACAGGCAATGAAAGTGAATTCAATGTACGTAATGAACTCATAGAATTTTTTTCAACATAACCAAAGGCATCATTGAAATTCAATGCGCATGTGGATCCTCCTTTCACTAAGTGCTTTTTACCACAAATAACACTACCACAGAACATGGACACAATAAACCACGAGTGAGAAAAGACCTCCGAAATTCAGTTAGATCTTCACCGTTTTCGCACTTTTTGACCATGGCCTCAGCCAGAAAAGCAGTTTCAATATCTGCTACAGGAAGCTGTCTCAAAATAGCACGCGATGAAAAATACAGACTTGACCACGATATGAATGAATAAACTTTAGCACGGCACGCCACAGAGGCATATAGCTTCTAAACGCTTCAGACCCGTTTCACATGAATACGATTTTCGCCTGCTACACAGCGAATTCTCTCGGTCTGTGACTGGGGAGGGCCGTCGGTCTAGTCGCAGACAGCTTGCGATCGAGTTCCGTCCGGTTGGTATTCACTCGCAGCATCGGTGTGTTCGCTCTGCGACTGACCATTGGGGAGCGCCGGGACAGCTTGCGACGTGTGGTCACGTGGGAACTGTTACCGCGGTGGAAGCGAAACTGTTTATTGTAATCAAACACACGGAATAATGCCTTGCATCTAAAAATACGCTGGTCATAAGATCATCAACACATTCTGTGTGATGTTTCTGTCGCGTTTAATAATGGGTTGTCTATGCAAACATCAAGGAACCTTGCCTTTTCCTCTCCGAATTCGTTGTGTCGGTGTCGCATGTGAAAGCAGTGACCGAAAATTGCACTGCGGCCTCGCCGACTACACCGAATATTTTCTGTGCAGTCGCAGCATGTGAAACCGGCCTCAGACGCTATACGCTTCAAACGGGCATGCAACAAAGATTATGAATACTAAGCACAAAGCTAGCGCACCTGCTTCCTTTAGAATTGAACTCTACCCCCATGTTATGGCCCCCACCGTTAACACAAGCGCAATTTCCAAAAACCAAAAATTGGCAGTTGTATTATATTCAACACCAGCTGCAATCGCTGGAGCGTTGCAAGAACACGTGTAAGTAGCAACGAGGTTTCACTGCCGATGGAAACGTGAGCGCAAATGGCGCAGGCACACTGTACGCAGAAGACGAAACGTTCGCCAATACGCCGACGAACACTCTGCAGCGCACGCCGTACTGAACCTATGGTGAACGAACAGCGCGAATGCTCAGTGAACAGCGGCGATCTCCCGACGGCTCCGAGCAGTATCGCAGTAGACTAAATGCCCGTGCTACCATTGTCGCCGAGCGCGTTCAGGTCCGGGCACGCAAAAAGTTTTTGTGCTCAGTTACAGTTTGAGATATGGGCGAACGCCGTCAACATCAGCCTGTGAGCACCACCAAAAACAGAAACTCGAGCTGTTACGCGTACGCCACACCTCTAATGGCACGCCGCGGCCCGCTGCTGCAGCCTGGTTTGTAAACAAGCTGCCCGGACAATATGGCTTCCTGATCGAGAAAACTACGTCACTTCCTCCACACTTTTCTCCCAATAAAGAAACTAGAACAGTATACAGATAAGATAGCAGGGTTAATTAGAAGAATAGCTACCAAAGGAAGGGAGTTGAAGGAGCGGAACCTGCTCAGGCTCACGCAGGCTTTCATCACAAGCAGGATCTGCTACGCCACCCCCTTCATGGAACTTAACAAAGGCGAGGTAGACAGACTGAATATAATCATTAGGAAAAGTGTAAAAAGAGCCCTAAGTTTACCTGTAAATACATCCACTGAAGAACTAGAAAAAATGGGGGTTCATAACACATGGGCGGAGCTTAAGGAAGCAGTTAGAATTTCACAGCTTGAACGAATTAGCAAAACCCGGACAGGCAGGAAAATTATGGAATGGGTGGGGGTACAGCCTGACAGAAAAATAGAAGGCAAGGTAGATATACCTCTCGACATCAGGTCCAAAAAAAGATTCCTCCCATACCGAAAAACATGCACCCTCAGTTCAACAAAGATAGACGAAAACATAGGGCCAAGGCTATGGCAAAAAAGTTCAGTGAGCCGCCTGCTGAGGAGGTAGCATACGTAGGCGCTGCTGGGGGTCTGGAGGGGGCTGCGGTTTCGGCAGTTGTAGACGGTCAGGGAAAACCCCTGATCACAGCCTCAGTCAGAACCCAGAACACGGAAACTGCTGAAGAAGTGGTGGCGGCGCTCGCCCTGGCAGGATCTAATGCAGGGTACATTCTTTGCGACAGTAATCCATCCACTGTCAGAAATTTTAGTAAGGGCTTGGTCTCTTGGGAAGCCAAACGCATTCTAGAAAGCATGCCAAAACATAGGTCTGCTGCACTATTCTGGATACCAGCACATGAAGAAATAGCTGGTAACGAGGCCGCTCACCTGATAGCCCGAGTAACCTACATCCGGGCAGCAGCGGAGCAACCGGTCTGCACAAATCTTGAGGATGCCCTAATCACGTACAAGGAAATTACGGATGGTTACAAATTAGGAAGAAGAATATACCCTCCTCCAGACGTATCCCTTACTCACAAAGAGGCGTATATCTGGAGGAGGATCAAAACAGGGGTATACATATCGCCAGTCAAAATTTGCTAATAACCCAGGTGACGAAAAATGTATCGACTGTGGGGAAAGGGGTACACTAAAGCACATTACTTGGGAATGTCTTAGCTCACCAGGGGCTAAGGAAGAAATAAATAGTTTTGAAGCCTGGGAGGCGCTGCTGCGGAGCGAGGACCCCAACGCGCAGCGCAAAGCCACCCGCGTGGCGGCTGAGGCCGTGAAGCATCAGCTACACCGTCCTCAGCCGACGGCCTCTTCTCCTAATCGAGCTTAGGCTTCGGCCGAGCCTGAGAGGGGGTAGGGAGACCACCATCTGCCGGAAATAAAGTTTTTCTGAACTGAACTGAACTGATCTCCAAAGTTGTTGCACGGGAAGGGCCTCTCCTGAGTTTTGCTTCCTCCATGAACCCTTCCCTTCCGGTGCGGTTATGGTGTCCAACGAAACATGATGCAGATATATCGCCATTTCATTTCCCTCAAAACCAATTATTGTTATTATTATTACCATCACCATATCCCTCACGCACTACGGCCACGTACCTCAAAGCACGATTGAGGCGCCCACTGACACAAGAAGCAAGTTATGCGTTCCTCCTTTCCTCAAAATCATTACAGTCTAGAACGTTGTCAACGCCAAATAATAATAATAATAATTGGTTTTTGGGGAAAGGAAATGGCGCAGTATCTGTCTCATATATCGTTGGACACCTGAACCGCGCCGTAAGGGAAGGGATAAGGAGGGGGTGAAAGAATAAAGGAAGGAAGTGCCGTAGTGGAGGGCTCCGGAATAATTTCGACCACCTGGGGATCTTTAACGTGCACTGACATCGCACAACACACGGGCGCCTTAGCGTTTTTCCTCCATAAAAACGCAGCCGCCGCGGTCGGGTTCGAACCCGGGAACTCCGGATCAGTAGTCAACGCCAAAGCCAAAGAACAAACTGAACGCCAACAGTTTTCTCTCTTTATATCCTGGATTAACCTAGCTAATCCACAGCCTCGGATGACTATGCAATTCCTACTTAACAGCTGCCGCACTTTTAGTGCTGTGTCATGAGTGGAGATGAATTAAGCATCGATTATATTTTGCAGCTAGCTTAGCACGCCTTTCTAGTTGAATCGCTGCCGACTTGCGCGCTGGCTGCGAAGGCATTGTGTAGTAAAGTGCAGAGACTTCGGTTCCATCCGCATTGCTGACGTGGCGGAATTCTACGTCACCGTTCAATATTCAGATCCTTTACTCTTTTTGATAGTTCCCGCAAGTGTTGTTTCGCCAGATCGTTATAACAGCTGCGTACAAACAGATCAGTTGGCCCATCATTTGTCATGAAACTTTATGACCGCAACTGAGAATTTCACAGCACAAACTCAATGCATTACGACGACAGATATTCTCTCCCGTTCATCTGGTTGAATAATAATAATAATTGGTTTTAGGGGAAAGGAAATGGCGCAGTATCTGTCTCATATATCGTTGGACACCTGAACCGCGCCGTAAGGGAAGCTATAAAGGAGGGAGTGAAAGAAGAAAGGAAGAAGAGGTGCCGTAGTGGAGGGCTCCGAAATAATTTCGGCCACCTGGGGATCTATAACGTGCACTGACATCGCACAGCACATGGGCGCCTTAGCGTTTTTCCTCCATAAGAACGCAGCCGCCGCGGTCGGGTTCGAACCCGGGAACTTCGGATCAGTAGTCGAGCGCCCTAACCACTGAGCCACCGCGGCGGGGGTCATCTGGTTGCTTCGAGCTGGCATTGCTTCCTTACACGGAGCTTCAGCCTCCCTCGAACGCACCGTCGTCCGCGTTCTTGAAGTATGTCTGCTCCTCTCCGAGATAGGTAGGTTTAAATCGAAAATCTCCGCTTCTCGTATGCAAAGCTGAAGGTCAAATGACGCTTCACTTTGACCCCTAACTGGAGGACCTCGTAAGGTGTCGCTGTGACGTCATACCACGGGACTTACCGCTCGCTCCTGCACCAGCGCTTGCGGCCTAGACACCTGAGACGTGGACCCACAACTGGTCACCGGGACGAGTTCTTCCACAGAGTATTAGAGGCGCCGGGCTGCTTCTAACGATCCCTACGACAGAGAGCGTCAGGAAGCCGCGGTGGCTAGAGATAACTCACGAAAGCGGGCTTGTGAAATTGGTGAAACCGACGAAGAACTGAAGGCACATCTGGAAGAAGCAACGACATAGGCAACAAGAGTATCTCAAGTGGAAAAGGGCAGCAGAAGCTGCCACGTCTCTGCGCCGACATCGGCTGCCTTTCAATCCTTATAACCTGACTTAGCCGGATTGAGCCACAGGCACATTTTTTTTAATTCGGCGACTTTTTCCGTGGTTATTTAAGAACGATCTTTTCGTTTATTTTTTCGGCGAAGGTTACTTTCTTCCAGTCAATTACTTCTTTCCCGGCGATATAATGTATTCTTATGCGGTTAAGAGTCTTTGCTTTGGAACGAGCAGTCCATTGATGGGTAACTAACACAAAAATGACTGCACATACTTTTGTGTGCGTAAAAGAAAATCTGGTACTATTAAGCAAAGCAGACGTTACATGATAATGAAGATAGTAAATTTTTATGCCGCAAGGGCATCGGCGGCCAAATTGTGCCATGGCACAACGTATGTTTCGTGTGCTAAAGGCTGGTAAAAGGCCCATTTCCCTAGCATTTCACCTTGATTAAGCCGAGAACCAGGCCAGGGAAAGCTTGTACCCACTGTATTACCGCTGGGTGTCCGGCGGCATTGGGATCGAACCCCGCGCCTCCCGCATGCGAGGCGCATGCTAAACCACTAGGCCGACGCTGCGGTCTTTTCGTCCGTCTTTATTGCCGTTTAAGCAGTGTTTGACATGATGGGGTTTCACATGATGTCTACAGGATGGAACCGCTGTACAAAAATGCAAGTGCAATTTTATTTCCAAAAACTCAGCTGTCATGTTGTCATTGGGTTGTTGCACTGGGCTGAATGAGGCGGGGGTGGGGCATCACGCGTCTCTGTGTTGACGAAATAAGCCGATGAAACTGCCGCTGATTCCCGGGGGTAGCCTCAACATCACGCTTTTCTGACGCTTATGCGTTCTTTTGCGTCAATATCCTAACACGCATAGAACTGCCCTAAAGGGGGAGAGGACCGTGAACGAACAGCGTTACGTTAGTGGACGTCCTCTGGCGAGGATGTGGAGCTCAGCGGCCGTTCTGCACACACGTGCCCAACGCTGGGCTACCTAATACCACCAGTGTCTCACCACCTCTCTGGATAATGTACTGTGACAATCTTCTGCTCCTTCTGAGTGCAATTCCTACCCAATGGCCAGCTAGTTGTGGCGAGCTTGTCAAGGATAGTAACCTTTGTAAGGGTACATGCTTGGGCTTGTTGGTTCCTAACCTTAGCCCGTCCTTATCGATTAATACCAAGTTTTGAAGGTTTAATTCCGTGTACATTCACTGTTCAGCATCCTTCGGTTTAGAACGAATTAATTGTTTGCCGCACTTCTGTAATTTTATGCTTTTGTTTGTTTCCATCATATCATGGTGCATGGTATTGGCTGCAATTATATTTTTCCTTGGCTTCCTGCAAGTACTCTTAAGATTGTGTTGTAACGCTCTCTCCACAACTGTGATGCCAAATAGGCGCTGTGGGTAATGTGATAAATAAAGAAATAGGTGTACAACCCCTTACTTATCGCGAAGGTTCCCAGCCTTCGGTAAAGATAGTCTCTGTCAACAGCGAGTGGCTGTGTTGACGTAACCACCTCGCACTAAGAACAAGATAGGTAGGACAGGATGCAAAAGGTAACTAGTGCCGACACTACAGATACGATTTACGAGATATAACATATCTGTTTATTCAACGAAAAGAAAATAAGTGAAGATGTAGTTGACAGGTCATCTATGAAGACGCGCAGTTTGTGCGCCCGATGTAGTGATAAGAGTTGCTTATATTACAGATAACAAAGCAAATTGCTTCTTTGTTCAGATGCCCGGTAGGCCTCTTTTACTGCTCCACTTCAAGTCTGTTGTCTTGAAGAGATAAAATATAGCTCTCTATCAATATCACGTCCATGAAAACGAAGCTAGAGGTAGCAGAAGCGTTTAATGTTTTGTAGCAGTTTGTACAAAATAAGCTTTCAAGAGTTTCCGAAATGTCAGCACTTTTTAAACACGTTCTTCTGTCATTTCGCTGTCCAGTGAGTTTACAATTTTGCTGTTCGCACTGGTTGTCAACTTATTCCAATTTTTTTTATTCTGGATAGCCTTTGGACAATCTTGGCCCTTCAACATGGGTTTTACAGAGCACTAAAGCACAGTTAGTAAGGGGGCTGCGTCAACTCGCAGAATCCCGGCGGAAGCGCAAGCGCCCCCTTGAACACGATGTTCCGCCGCACGGACAGGGCCTCGCCGCCGTTCATGATGCCTCAGGTGACCGGACCTCTTATCAACTCCTCGGTGGTCATGGTCGGGAACCGCAGCTTGGGAAAGAAAGGACGCATCACCACTTTCAGCTGCAGCGGGGAACCCGTGTCGCGGATCCTGACGCACTGTTCCTGGGCCCAGCGCACGGCGATTTCCGCCATCACTATCTCCGGGACGTACCTGAGATGCACACAAAACACATCACAGAAACAATGAGTGTTTGTGTAGCGATAGCGACATTATGGTAGTATTTCGGCCCTTCAGCGTGGCTGCGTCGCCACCATGTGGCTGCACCACCACCCCTTCACTGCCACGCTTTCACGTTGTTGGTCACGTGGTGTGGAGCTGCTGCCGGCGGCGCAGCGCCGTGGTTGATCACGTGGTTCGTCATGTGGTTGGTCATGGGACCAGTCACGTGGTGTGTAACAGATGCTGCTGCGGGCGGCACAGCGCGCCGGCGAAACCGAGCTGCCACTGATGTGCGCATGCGCTGTGTCAAGTGGACCAAGATGAAGGAGGAAAGCCCAGCGAAACGGAGCGGCGATAGAGTGACTCTAATTCAACTGAGCAAGTTCCTCCCGGTCAGCTGTAGCTATCGCGTCACTCCAGGTTCTACCAGAGGTAAACCAACACAATCTTTTTAAAAAAAAAAGAGGGCGAGGGAAGCGGTGAAGCTCGCAAAACGCATGCCGCCGTCGAGGAGACTGAGCTACAAAAGTGTTGCCAGTTTTCAAGTAGAATGATCTAGAGCTCTTCAGCTTTCGATGGCAAGCATACAAAACCGTACAACAGCCACCCATCTGGACGCGCCGCAGTGGCTACGTGGTTAGCGTGCCCGTCTTCTGAGCCGGATTATCCGGGGTTTAGATCCCGACCATGGCGGCCTCGTTTCGATGGAGGCGAAACCCAAAAGACGCCCGTGTGCTGCACGATGTCAGGGCACGTTAAAGATCCCCAGGTGGTAGGAATTATTCCGGAGACCGGATCCAATACGACACCACTTACTTCCTTCCTTCTTTCACTCCCTCCTTTATCTCTTCCTTAAGGCGTGGTTCTGGTGTCTGCAGTGATAAGGGAGACAGTTCCTCCGTCATCTCCTTCCCTCGAAACCAATTTTCATTTTTCACCATTCTGTGTACTGAGATTTAGTTCTAATTATTTAAGATTTTTTCGCTGCAATTCTAGGAAATATCAGTCGAACAACATGACGAGTGAAGTTACGCCGAAACTGGCACCGAAATATTCGTAAAAAAAATAGCACCGACGATCAGACAATATCCGCCGCGGTGGCTGAGAGGTTAGGGCGCTCGACTACTGATCCGAAGTTTCCGGGTTCCAACCCGACCGCCGCGGCTGCGTTTTTATGGAGGAAAAACGCTAAGGCGCCCGTGTGCTGTGCGATGTCAGTGCACGTTAAAGATCCCCAGGTGGTCGAAATTATTCCGGAGCGCCCCTCTACGGCACTTCTCTCTTCCTTTCTTCTTTAACTCCCTCCTTTATCTCTTCCCTTTCGGCGCGGTTCAGGTGTCGAACGATATACGAGACAGATACTGCGCCATTTCCTTTCCCCAAAAACTAATTTAAAAAAATGATGAGACAATAAATACGACCATAACGCGTAAGAAGTGGTGATTTTGTTGTTATACTTTTGATGATAACTCTTTCAAGTGATTCTTTTGCTTTGGATGCTTTTAAAATCCTGCCACATCGAAATGGCGGTACTTCTGACAGGTCATTCCGTGTTTGCTTTTGCTTTTTTACCGGCACTTGCCGCAATAATGCATTCGCCTTTGTTTCGCTGGCTCCCCTGGACTTGCCGCAATGTTGTTTGTGATGAACGGCTAACCGTAATGCCTACCGCTGTTGTTTTGCTGCTCCGCAGGGCGAGCTCGCCGAACAACCTGTAGATCCCCGATGTCTTCCGACATCGTTCCTCGCTGGAATGCTGGGGCTCGGCCCGGGGAGCGACAGCTAACAGCCAAGAGCGCGCTTATTAGGGACTCCCAAAGCGCGCGGCCAAGCAATTCTCGGGAGATAAGAAACCCGCAAGCGGACAGCGTTCTTGTAGCATGAATGGCAAGGAACCTCGGCGCGGCTCAACCTCTTGATTGATGTTATCGATGGCACCAGCTCCGCCAGACGTGAAATGCTGACAGGCGCAGCGGGTTTCCCCTTATCACCTTTGCCTCTCTTCGCCAGTGTCACCAGTGTCCCTTGGGGCTCGCAAATGATGTTATCGCAGGCCACCACCAGATAGTCAATTGTCATCAGATGTTTATTGCCCTCTTTAGCTATCCAGGTGCTAGAGACATAACCTCATCCTGACGCCAGATACCGTAAGAAGAGGGGGGGGGAGATGTACAGTAACAGTGCATTCGCTCTAAGATGCATCGATGCCCGAGAAAAACTCCTCACCCAGCTGGGATCGAACAAACACCGGCCCGGACACAGCACCTTCCTGACATATTAAAACACTCGACAGAAGCCATAATTTCTTTGAGCATGAAATGCTTTTAGCTCTCATTCTGGGGCAACGCCTTCAGAACATCGCCCCAATGCAAAACTAGTGCCTGGAATGACTCTGAAACCCTCCGCGGCTGTTGTGCTTTCGCATAATTTAGCCGCAAAATTCGAGAGCCATGCAGCCTCATTAAGTCGTGCCTGAAGCGCAACGCGAGTTTTAAGGCGAAGAAGATTAGCAATTCACTGTGTCTATAGCATCAACTTTAAGTGACTGCACGAAAATATAAGGAGGCAGTCAAGGTAGACAACGCTTAGCTGTTAATTAAAAACTACAAAACGGCTCTATATACTACATGGTCTCGCCGCGACTGCACTAAATAAGGAAGATAGCACTCTCTTCGGCCCCTACAGGAATGTGTCACACTGTGGTCCTGTAAATTATTTTATGCCGGCCCCTGTACTCTCAGTGGCCAGACAGACCGCATTTTTTTTTATTCAAATATTTATTCCAACATTACACCATACAGATATAATGTCGAGGATGGCAGGCAAAAAGCCTCCTGGAGGCTTGACCGGTCCTGCATCCTGGTGTACACTTGGCAGAGCAGCGGTGGCAGTCAGCTCATCAGAACACAAGAAGTGAATAAAGAAAGCCCAAAACAAAACATAGAAAGATTCACAAATATGTATGAAGGAGAGACAGAGGTATTAAAGAAATAATAAAGACAAAAATATATTACATTTTATGCAGTATAGGAACGCATGAAGGCTTTAATGTTTGACGGGTTCATGCTTAGAATGTCGATACCCATTTCTATTAGGGAATTCAACAACCTTGGTAAATTATTCTCAAGCATCTGTTTGCTATAATTAGTTCTGTATCTCGAAACATTCCATATTTCTGTGCGGCGTGTAGTGTAGGCAGGTACATTCTGATGCAGGTTCGCGATTTTCACTAACGTAAAATTATGTTTCCTGCTGCTATAGTAAAAATCCCGTAGAGGCTTGTATGTGTAAATGTCGTGAATCTTTCTTATATTATACTTCTCGAAGAGTGGTTCAGTGTGTTCCGTAAATGACACATTGGCAATAATACTTAGAGCCCTTTTCTGCATGATTAATATATTATTAAGATTTGATTGTGTCGTTGTACCCCATACTAAATGACCATAATTAATGTGCGAGGCAAACAAGGCATTATACAAAAGTATTTTAACAAAAGTAGGAAAAATGTGTCCATTGCGACTTAGCATACCAACCGTACTGCTTAGCTTCTTGAGGACTGAATCTGCATGCTCGTCCCATTGTAGGCTGCTCACAGGCCTGAAGACGGTTACTTGCCTATTGAATAAATTTCAGCCGTGTTTGTTTTGGCTACAACCGTGTTTGAAAAGGGGACAGTAACGGTGGGAAACAGCGCCCCTTGGCAAATTTAAACATTATGGAAAACGCTTCAAAGCAGACGAACCTGTGAAACTTACAGCGGGCAAATGGAAGCCAAAGGAATCGAGCAATTAAGCAGATTTAGAGGGCCTGCATGAAAAACGCGTGAACGGAAACATGCTAACAGTCAGACAGCAATGGACGGCGCCAGGATATTCAATTGGATGGCGCGAAGATAGGGGCGGAGGGGGGGTTTCAATTAAATTTTAGGTAGGCATGGCCGTTGGTTTTGCAATGAACCTCACCAAGAGTTCAGGATGACGTTTGAGGATGCCAAAAACAGGCGCTAAAAACATTTCATGCCTGATGCCCGAAAACCAAGCGTGTTTCTCTTACCTTTGATGTTCCTTGTTGGAAGACATCAAGCGGAACTTCCAACCACGTCACTTTGGTACTCAATATATGCCATGAGGCAGATTTATTCTGAGTAGAACTCTGTTCAAGGCTTACTTATGCTGGTGATCTTTGAAGAGAATAAACATAGCCTTGATTATTGACGTTAAGGGTTTTTACTGTTATGGTTATGATTTTGGCCTTTAAAACATTTTTAAATATTCATAAGGAGCGCCTAAAAACCACAGGTTCACAATAGACACTGCCCACGAAACGGTATATGGACAAAATAATGAGACCAAAATACGGCAAGAAATTCTCGCCACTTCCTCAGGGACGCTTCTCTGAACGATGTGATTAAATCAGGTAGGATATCGCGCTTATTACACGCTAAGGGGCAACGATAATTATCTGCAGGCTCTCAATACCGGCACCAAGATATACCTGACGTTCTCCAATATCTAGTGGATGGTGTGCGGCTGCGCTTGCTCGAGGTCCCTCAACGACAGCACTCGTTTTGGTGTCAACAGTGGCCAGGATCGCATTATTTCCAGAACAACGTCATCCATGTTTGGCTCGCGGGTCAACGCGTAGTAGTCCAGGTACGAGCACAGATTTGCGGGACTTAGGCGTTGTTGAATGTAGTCTGTGCATCCTTCCACCAGTGATGTTACGTGGTGCTTTCTGGCCGCCGCAGTTGAGTTTAGTGCATCCAGCACACTGTTCAGAGTACAGGTATCTGCATCATGCATAAATGGATAGCTGACAAGAACGTTTCCTCTAAATAGAGGCGATCCCAGTCAAAGACCGCTACAGGATTCTATAACAGAAAATTTCTGTAGACTGTAGTCTTGTATTTGTAATTCATGCTCAAACCACAAGAACTGAAATGAAAATGATCAATTTTTGTTTACTGTTATGTGCTTTGTTTAGAGCTTGCTGATGCACGCTGTCCAGCGTGGTCCTGGCCACAGGTTCCTAGATACATCCCAGCAACCATTTCGAGTTTTCACATTTTCCGCGATGCATCGTTCCCGCCCACCCACTACATACCCCCCCCCCCCCACTCTAATTACCCGTTCATTGCCTTTTGCTTCTCAATAATTACCTAATGGCCTCTAATTTATCATTATTTTTTCTGTCACCTGGTTATGTACCGGTCACTTATCACTGGTCACATGATTGCCCATTTCGAGTTTTCAAACTTCGCGTCAAGATTTGTCTTATGGCAGGCGCCAACAGATTTTTTTCGAATTCACTTTATAAGGCGTCCGCATTTTAGGCCGCAATATGAGCATTCGCCGCTGTCGGCTTTTTCAAGGTTGTATACACAGAATATCCACCTCCCAGTCATGGCAGGCGGCAGAGTGAAGACAGAAATTCTCCTCTCCACTTTTTGGAAAAAGGGCGGAAGGCGGCTGGCGAAAGACAGTTTAACTGATTAATGAAGCGAATTTGTAAAAGGGATAAAGACTTAAAGCCAGTAGAAATGACTGACCAAAATTAAAATATGTTATTATGACTGAAAGAATATTAAAAATAAAATAATGACTAAAAAGAAGAAGCCAACTAATAAGATGAATAAATAAGAAGCGGTAGCATTCCGACAAATATTCAAAGTCCACCAAGAACTTTCGCAGCTACACAAATAGCTACGCGCCTCTCAAGGCCTTTAATAGAAACGCACTGTAGACGGGTAATGAAATCACGCTTCCTTAATTTTTTAGACCTATTTATCAAACTTAAAAGCACAGCCTTGAAGTTCATGCTTCTTTTAGATACAAGCTCTAATTAAACTTTCAGGCTATGCCAAATATGACTTCAAATTACGCGGAAGACAAGGAAGAAAAGCACACCGCACCATCAGTCACTCCTGTTTCAACCCAGTGTTGAAGACAGACACTTTTATTCATAAGAATTGAAGAGCGTTTCACCTGTCGCAAAGGAAAGAGTTTTCATCATTTTACAAAGTGCTTGGCACACTTAATTGTAGGCGACGAGAGGTGGCCTACAGCTGAGGATAAAGGCGCCGAGTTTCTAGCGTTCAAAAGTTTCAAGGGCATACGGAGAACCGTCCTGGAACTGTACGTCATTCAGCGAAGAACGACTTAATGGTGACTGGTGGTGTCTGGTCATAACAAGCTTACTTTGTGAGACTAGCATTTCGCCTAAAAGGGCTGCGTTAAGGATACCCGCTGGAAGCACCTCGATCAGACGATTTGTCGCGCTCCAAAAATTTTTTTTATTATGTGACTAAAACTAGCGAAGTTATGATACCGTTCATACGTGAGAACAACGCGACTCGGCTCTGTCACATCTTTGAAACACCAGGTCATTGCTAGGGTATCTGCTTTTCCTGGCTTAGGTGCCCAGCTTAATGCTAATTTTTACTTTTGAGTCCCCCATAGATAACGCCGGACGTTTTCGACGTGCCAGCTGGAGAAAGCGAAATTTCTAGAGCGGAAACGAAAGTGGCAGCCAGCACTTCTCATCCCACGGCCCAGGTCCTCCTCTCCCCGCCATCTTGCGCTACGTGCAGAAGTGTTCTCGCTATCTGCGACCGAGACTGCAGCACGGACTTCTTACAGGCAGCCGCCATCCAGTCAGAGCATGACATCACGTAGATGCTTCGGCGCTGGCGTCAGAAGTGACTTTCGTACTGCAGGCGAAAGGCGGGACCGTCCTCCTTGGGTGTGCCCGTTTTCATAACCTTGAGCACTATTCACGATACGCTAGCAAGTTGTGGTACCGGTTGGTTGCGCCGCAAGACGCAAGAGAGGAAGTTGCATTAGATTTTAAAAGTTCCTTACAGTCAGAGTGGCGAAAGCGATGGGCAGCGGCCGCGGACGGCACAAGTGGGCCCCTTTACTAACGGATCGGCTTCGAGGCTAGCGCTCCATTTCTGAATTGAAATCTAAGGAGCTCGTTCGCGGCTATTAACGCGATAGCTTTAAAACTCACGTTCTATTGAAAATCTGGTGCCGTCGTCAGCCTTTGGAGCGAAAAGTCCCCGGAGAAGCAACCTGGGTTGCAACGTAGGTCATGCGACCTTATGGTGTCCTCATAACTTGCCCACCAAATTGTGAGCAAACTGACCGCTGTAGCAGGTAGCAGTGAAATTAATGATCTGTTGCAGTAAGTTTTCTAGGAGGAGCAACCTGTGTCGCCGAAGCCCCACCGATGGCAGCACCTGTAATGGCAGGGCCATCACTTAACCGCTCTGCTATAAAGACTCCCAGGAAAATATGAAGTCGAGAATGACCAGTTCTGCATACAAGGGTGTTATAACCCACTAAAACTATCGCGTCATACTCTTTAGGCGGAACTACGTGTCTCATCTTAATTTTAATCCACTTGGTTGCTCTTAATAGTGGAACGAATGATTCAAGAATGAACGCCTCGTTCGCCTTCTGCTATGCTGTCAGCTTGAGAATAATAATAGTAATAATTGGTTTTGGGGGAACGGGAATGGCGCAGTATCTATCTCATCTATCGTTGGACAGCTGGACCACGCCGTAAGGGAAGGATTAAAGGAGGGAGTGAATGCAGAAAGCAGAAAGGAAGAAAGAGGTGCCATAGTGCAGGGCTGCGGTATAATTTCGACCACCTGGGGATCTTTAACGTGCACTGACATTGCACAGCACACAGGCGCCTTGGCGTTTTTGCTCCATAAAAACGCAGCCGCCGCGGTCGGGTTCGAAGATTAGACACGACATACCGGGTCCGTTGTCAGGTCCCAGTCACTTTCACTACGTGCCGAACACTTCTTCCTGCAGGAAAAAGAAAGACAGAAGAGCTGCTGCGAGTCACCTTAGCGATCAAAGCTGTGGAGCCGCCAGTCCAAACGTTGCCGAAGCAACTCCAAACTCTGAAAGGAGTACGACACGTAATTTCTATCTATTTTCACTTTCGTGAGCTAACAAGTGTCTCCTTCCAACATCAGTCCCAGAGAGCGATTAAACTTCTCTAGAATCCAAGATCAAGTTTACTAAACTTATGGCCTAGATTATCTAGATTCCATAATTTCAGCTCCTTCAGAGGCCGGCTGACGCAGCATAAACCCCGCACCAACAGCAACTTTTATCAGGAAGAATGCATACAGCACTTGAGGATTCACTTGGATGCGTATTTTGAGATTAAAAAAATACAGAATGACTTGAAATATTCCGCTCAGCACATTGAGCGCCAATTTTCTCTTTAAGCTAGATCAAAACGGTCGATGCTTGTGCTTGCGCAGCTCGTCGATAATCTAGAGTAAAAAGCGAGCCTTTATCGGGCCTCCGTACGTTGCCAGTGGAGGGAGGTCTCGACTCCCGTCAAAAACGTGTGCAGGCAGAATTAACCCAACTTAGCTGCGCACTCGATGGACAAACTTCCAAAGAACACCGAGACCACATTTGCCTCATTCAACGCTGCAGGATCAGTTGTTCTCCACGTTCTCCGTAGCGAAGGTTCGTCATTTTAATCCGCGGGAAAAGCTGATTCGCGTCGCTAATGGCATTGTACTAGTAACAGTCGCGTACGTGTGCTGTATCGATCCGAATGTTGAGGTCTGTATACGATCACTTTATCTCTACGCCTCGCGCTTTCTTGGTTCCATTAATCATCATTTTTTATTATACCTTTAAAGGCCCTCAGGTGAGGCACAGTGTAAGCGAGGGCGAGTATCTCATAAAGATAATGCCAGAACGGATAGCCAAAATGAGAGCTGTCGACTTGTTTTGTTTAATCAGTCGACGCAGTCGCCCGCCGCAGCCACCCTTTTACTTGGTGGCAACTAGATGCGGAGAACGAAGCCGATGCAGCTCATCGATTGGTAATTCCGGCTGGCCAACATGTTGAAAACGATCAAAAGTATTCTCCAGGCATAAAAAGAAACATTTGTAACCACAACCGACGCGCACCTTGAAATATTCGCACACGCGAGTTGGTTTCGACGTCAGTGTCGCTTGACACAGTCGCACAGTCCTGTAGGCGTCTTGTTTTTTGTCTACAACTCGCGTCACTGCCGATCACAGCGCCGCTTTTGCATAGAAACATGACGCTCGTCTACCCTAATTCAGCTGCTGTCGCGAAACCTGCGTCCGTGGGAGAGTGGAGCCTGCGAGAGAGAGTGGTGAAAGAGGCTGACAGTTTTCTGGTGCTCACCTGAGCATGATATGAAAGCCGTCTGGGCGGATGTCCGTTACATCGAAGTCGCCCTACTCAGAAAGGTCCCCGAAGAACATGGTGTCGAAAACGTTGCTGCTCAAGACGAGGTGGAGCTTGTGGGCGCGGAACTTGCGTTGGTCCGCGTTGGGGAATCTATCCGTGCGAACCTTGATTTCTACGTCTTTCAGGCGACCGTTGACAATAGATGCTTCCAGCTCAATTTACGACCAGGCGTCAAGCAATTATGGACTCAAAGTAAAGTGGTAGGCCGGGAAGAAATGAACGTTAATTTCGTGAAAGGCTACAACAATGTACTGATGGTGCGAGGAAAATGCAAACGCAAGGCGCGTGCTATTTCGCCCTGCAGAAGATTACTAAAAATCTTTTGGTGTTCTACGATGCGCACTCTCTTGCATTGCCTTGACTTCAAGGCTCATAAACTGAGAGCAAAGAACTAAATCCCAAGCACAGGCACTCCGCTTCATGCGAACTAGAGTGCAGTGCAAGCTCGATTAGTGGAAACCTTGGTGTGTATTCGACGTTCCCCAATTTATGGAAGCGCCTTACTGCGAATACTAACTTACTAACATTTTTTGCATTAATTTGCCAGTGACGTCTTATATGTGCCGCACACCACTATAAAGCTGTATGTTTCCTGCTCATTTGACGGTGATATCTGCGCGTGACCACAGGCTTGCAACGTCACAACCGTCGTCACAACCATGAAGCACCTGTGAGAGAACCACTACATATGGGGTAAAAAACATAGAAAGGAAAGGGTCACCACTTAAAGCGGCTGCTTTCGCTACCAAGCGCACTCGTGGCAGTTCTTACCTTAGTCTTTGCAAAATCATCGTTATGCCAGGAAGATGTCTACAGCTTATGGACGCGCATTGCAGTTTGTTTCAAGTTCACTTCTCTTTTATAAACGTGGACGCTTCAAGAAGAGAATGGCGCCTCAGAGAGGCGAGCAAATTCTTTAGCCGCATAAGAGGTAATTACGCTAAAATTGAAGATATAATGAACTGTACAATACAGCTGTGAGGCGAAACACACCACAGTGTGTACGTGTTTGCTGACGGTAAATGAAAATTAAACAGCGAATAATTAGCAATCATAATCACAGCAATTGTATAATAAACACAAAAAAATCAGAGATTTAAAAATATACAATACGCATTTGAGCTTTACACACAGTCATATCCCTAGTCACACGAAGGAAATATCCAATTCTGGAGCACTATGAGGTATAATTGGGCAATATAGATAAAAAGGGAGCAACAAATCATTCCGACCTGCGTGCTCAGCGTCCGAGGCGAAAAATTGATGAGCATCTATTTCTTGTGTGCCAGCAATAAAGTGAAGCTGCAATTCACAGGAAAATTCGGTGTGTTTCGCTCAATTAGGTGGGATAAAAAATCTCCGAGATTATCATTGCATTCTTCACAATTACACTTAGGCAATGAAAACCCTAAAGAAATCCAACCACCTTGCATAGAATTCTGTGCTACTCGCAATCAAACGACGGGCTTCCACGGAGTTCTGCACAGGGCGCAAGGAAGCGGCATCATAAGGACGCTTGAGGTATAATGCGGGTTGCTGGGCGAGTGAAGACACCAGTTGGCTTTTCTTTCAAACGGCACTGAGCAACACAAAATAAATCCTTGCTTACGAAATGCCGGAAAGCAGGCCGGTTTGTCAGAAGAGCCATGTCGTCGGCATCCTTGAAATGGAGGCGCTGAAAAAAAGAATACAAATAATGGTCGATTTTTGTAGCTATTCCAAATCCGAATTATGTGCTGTAGCAGTTGGGTTTTCCATTCTTTTCTGCTACTCAGGCATAGTGTTCACGGATGCCAGTTGTCCGGATAGCGATAATGGGTTAGTGAGCATATATACCAAATTGGTCATTGTATACATTCATAGGTCCCTGGGATTCTTCCCACCATTCCTGGCCCATTGGTGCAGCGGTCAAGCAATGCGCCACTGCACTTCTATGGCAGGTGCTGCCGTCGGTGGGACTTGGGTTGCAATCCAGAAGTCTCATCCCGAGCAGCCTCTAAGGATTAATTGCACTGCCGCCCGACATTGTAAGCAGCCTGCGCTGGCCCGGATGTTTCGACTGGCGACCAAGCTTCTTCAGAGTGATAAATGATTATTCCAGACGAATACATATAGGGGTTGGAAAAAGGCTGCTACAATGAGCCCGAATTAACCCCTCCCGCAAAAGAAAAATAACTGGCAGCTGCTTAGCTTTGCTATGCCATGATATACGTAGGGAGAGGTACGTTTTAATTGTTGAGCTTGCTGTCGTCACTGTATGTTTAGCGTTGAGAGATACAGGGCTCCACCTCGGCGCCTATGCGCCGTCTATTACGCTCGGCAGTCTGACATCTCCGTTTGGCGAGCCATTTCGCTCTTTGTTCGGGCCTTTCCGCTGCTCTCATCGCCTTCTTAAGACCATCCCCTCTTGGTAGAGTAGCCAAGTGCCAGGCGACAACCTCAGGATAGAAAGAGTTAATTTTTTCTTCTCTATACCGCCATTTAGCAGCGGCTGGACCCTTCATCTGTGCATCCATATGAAACGTTGTGATACCGCCTTTCATACTCAATGCTGCGCATGCGACGCGCGGTTCGGGTGATAGAGCAGGGTGCGGTGAGGCGGCGACGAAGCGCGCGGCGCACCTCTCGGGTCTCTCTGGGTACCATGGTATCGACGCATGCACACAACTGCTCTCCCATGCCAGTGGGCATGGGAGAGCGGCTACCATGCGGTCGCTAAGTTCTCCATTCTGCTTTCTTGTGCAGCTTGCTGTCTACGGCTTCCCGTTCTCACCGACTGACACGTGTTATGCATCGATATCTGCTTGGGAATTTGGCCTGGATCTGCGACTACCAACAGCTGACAACGGGCCTTATCTGAGCAACGTAGACGTCATCACCTTCACGTCCGAGTCTCGTGGAACATCGACGCATCCGTCAGCGGCAGCACTGGCCGCCCCTATTTAGGCAACTGGCATCCACGAGGCGCTTCCAGTGGGCATGGAAGAGCGGCTACCATGCGGTCGCTAAGTTCTCCATTCTGCTTTCTTGTGCAGGTTAGTCAACATGAATCGCTATTTTGCAAACGTACAAGCAATGTATGTTTGCTGCTCTTCCCTTGCCCACAAGTGCTTGCTGCCACCTTGAATGATTGTGTATCCACTGCAATGTTGCTGTTACTTTCCGGCGATGTAGAACTAAATCCTGGTCCTAACAAGGATGTGGACCGTCAGCATAATGAAGTTATGGCCGCGATAGCTGCTTTTTCGTCCAAGTTTGATACACGACATGAAGAAATGATGAATGCCATTGCTGAACTCAAGGTTAACCAGGAAGCGCTGTCCGACACTGTTTCAGACCTTTCTAATAGGGTGACTGCTATGGAAGCCGCGGTTGAGTGTCTCGAAAACATGCCTTCTAGTATCGATCTTACTGCAGCAGTCCAAGAGGCTGTTTCAAATGAGAGCGTTGCGCTCGCATCCAGACTGGGCGAACTGGAGGACCAGTCAAGGCGCGACAACTTAATATTCTATGGCATCTCTGACAATTCGTCAGAAACGTGGGCACAATCGGAAGCCCAGATCCAACACTTTCATTCCAAATGTCTCAATCTGAATTCCTCGGAAGTCGCGATTCACAGAGCTCATAGGTTAGGCAGCTTTGGAAGTGGCAAAACACGACCTGTTATTGCTAAGTTTGCGTCCTATAAAACTCGAGAATATATACTTTCACAAAAATCAAAGTTTAAAGAAGAAGGCGTTTCTATCGGCGAAGATAATTGTAAAGCTACTTGTAAATCGCGGAAAGCCCTTAATGATTTCGGCAAGGCTAGCGGCCAATTCTATTCCTTACGCCACAACAAATTGATCATAGGTAAAAAATGTTACGCTTATTGTGCAGCTACTGACGAAGTATGCGAAATCGGACCAGCCAGGAGTGCAATTACCCCAAAAAGAGACTTCACACCTCCAGGTTCACCCACCACACATTCAAGCTCAGCATAGTTATCTCATGATCAAACGCAAACAGACTACATATCGCTTCTTTTCACTAATGTCCGAAGTGTCATCCACAAACGTACGTCACTATCGTCACATATCGATTCATGCTCGGCTGATATTGTTGTGCTCACCGAAACTTGGCTCTCAGCAAAAATAAAGAACAGCGAAATACTAGACTGCGAAAAAACATACAAGTTTTACAGATACGACCGCGATTTCCGATCAGGCGGATGTGAACTGATTGCCGTGAGCTCTGCTATCAATTCCTTTGCTATCTCTATTGACTCCCCACTAGAAATCGCTTGCATCCATGTTAGCTTTCCAACGGGTGACCTTATCTTTTGCGCTCTTTATAGATCCCCATCCTCACCTACTACTTTTTGCGTCGACCTTCATGATGCCCTGAATAAATTAATTGCTCGACACCCGAAATCACACTTATTCCTACTGGGTGATTTAAACTTCCCAAACGTAGTGTGGCGAAACTGTATTCCCTCCCTTAAGCAGCCATCCTCCGAGTGCACTAATTTTTTAGACACCTGCGCCGATTTTAATCTAACCCAGCTAATTAAAAAACCCACACGTACCACCAGCACATCGTCTTATATTTTAGACCTCTGTTTTACTACAGTTCCAGATTTGGTCTCTCCGCCAACGTACCTGGAAGGACTGAGTGACCACTCACTGCTCCACTTCACAATTAGGAAGAATGTTTGTCCTAAGAAAATAATTAAGAACATATGTGATTACAATGCCGCCAATACCACGTCCATCACATCTGAACTAGAATCATTCTTTGCAGACTTCGCTCAAAACTTTTCCGAACTTACTATTGAAGAAAACTGGTCATTGTACAAAAACAAACAGATAGAATTAATAGATAGATACGTACCTAAAACTAGGATTGTCTCAAATACTACCTCTCCGTGGTTTACCAAAACCCTACGCCGCTTATGCAACCAAAAGAAGTGTATTTTTCGTCGCGCTAAAGCATCTAACCTTCCTGAATGCTGGACAGCATATCATCGCATTCATGCTGAATATTTACTAGCTGTTAAAGATACAAAACAGAACTTTTTTGACAACACCCTCCCATCACTTCTGCAATCTAATCCGCGTAAATTCTGGAATATTGTTGGGGGCAAAGAAGATAAGGTAATTCAACTAACCCGTTCTGAGAATATTTACATTCCTCCGAACTAGTGTTGTTCCGTTTAAATGATGCGTTTGCTTTCGTTTTCCAAAAATGTGCTAATTTTTTACCGTCTGTAACTACTTTCTCTTATTTGCCAATGGACCCTATCAGTATTGACTGGGTCGGCGTACAAAAGTTGATTGGAAACTTGAAAATGTCTTCTTCACCCGGTGACGATGCAATCAGCTCTAAAATGCTAAAACTCACTGAACCCTACTCTTCTATTATGCTTTCAATGTTTTTTTCCCAGTCACTCTGTTCCTCAGTACTTCCAGGCGATTAGAGGGTTGGCAAGGTTGTTCCAGTACAAAATCAGGTAACACTCATTCTCCCGATAACTATCGTCCTATATCACTCACAAGTATACCATGTAAAATTTTGGAGCATATTATATACTCTCATCTGATTGATTTCCTTGAGTCTAATTCCTTCTTTTCAGCAGAACAACACGGCTTCAGGAAGACATTTTCATGTGAAACACAGCTTGTATGTTTTACTAATGACCTTTTTGCTTACACTGACTTGAACATAGATGTAGACTGTGTGTTTTTGGACTTCGTGAAAGCTTTTGATACTGTTCCCCACGATCTCCTAATTCTTAAGCTTAGCATGCTTAACATTGACCCTAACGTACTGAACTGGATTAAAAGCTTCTTATCGAATCAAACTCAATATGTCTCTGCTAACGGCTGTTACTCCTCTCACATCGCTGTTCCTCCTCTCACACAAGGGTCAGTACTGGGACCTCTTCTCTTCCTAATTTACATTAACGATATTCCTGAATGCATCTCTCATTCTTCTATCAGGGTTTTCGCAGACGACTGTGTCATCTATCACAAAATATCTAACCAAAGTGATTCTATTTATTTTCAGTATGATCTCACAAGCGTATTTAACTGGTGTGATAAGTGGTGCATGCGACTAATCGTTAATAAATGTAAAACGATCCATGTGTCACGTCGCACTAACATCACTGATAACAAGCGTACTTATGTTCTTCACGACATTCCACTTGAATCAGTTAACTCCTATAAATACCTAGGCGTTCATATCTCACGTAACTTATCATGGCATAGACACGTCGGACATGTCGCAAGTAACGCCAACAGGACTCTTGGATACTTGCGCCGAAATTTCTCTATTGCGCCTCTGCCGATAAAACTAACCCTTTATAAAACATTAGTACGACCAAAGTTAGAATATGCATCTGCAGTTTGGGATCCTAATATAATCACACTGTTAAACACACTAGAATCCATTCAAAATCGTGCAGCGCGTTTTATCTTATCTAACTATTCCCGTTACGCCAGCATTACTTCCATGAAAAACACACTTGCCTTACCAGACCTTTCTTTGCGCCGAAAGTGTTTTCGACTGTGTCTTTTCCACAGACTGTATCACCATAACCCACTGTTAAAGGATCATCTTTTTTCGAGCCCTTCATACATTTCATCCCGTTCCGATATTTAAAGTCGGTGTTCCATTTTCGAGAACAAAATTGTATTATGACTCTTTTATTCCTAAAACCAGCGTTGACTGGAACGACCTTCCTCCCTCCATCGCTGCCATTACCGATGGTGAGAACTTCAAGAAAACTGTGTTTTCTGCCATCATATAACTTGTTTTGTGTAACTATGCACTGTATTTTTTTGTTTTGTTGTACCACTCCTTTCTGTAATGCCTTCGGGCCCTGAAAGTATGTGAAATAAATAAATAAATAAATCCGCGTGACGTCAAGCACGGCCGTGGCGATGGGGAAGCGCATGCTGCACTTGCTGCTCCGCTCCGGTTGCAATGGTAACGGCACATGCACACAACCGGCCTCTCTCGGCCACCGCAAAATGTTAGACTGGTAGCACAGTGTAGCTCTCGCTACAGACAAGAAAACGAATACAAAAATGGCAACCACGTGCTTGGAGCGTGATGTGTCACAGTCCAGAAGGGTATTCAGTGGCCATAGTTAGGGCAGAGCACAAAATTCCGACACACAGACGCGCACAGCACGCAACACAGAACGCTAAAGCACACACACGCACCTGATTGCTTTCCAGTGGAGTTTCTGATACATTTATTGCTTTTTTAATTCAAGGAGAGACATGCGTCATACGGAACTTTTCCGGGAAGAGTTTTAAGTCATCTGAAGGGAAAGATCGGTATTCGAGCCTGGAGTAAGGCAAGACCCTGACGGTTATATCGCCGGAGTCAACCCTAATTTTACCTAGGAAAGGTGTGTTTAAAATCTTTGCTACAGCCATGTGTATGCATGGCCAAAGGGGTGATGAGGGGTGGAGGAAAAGACAAGTAATATGGCAGACTGCACCCTCCACGTTTGTGCTACTTCTTATTGGCCACAATGTACCTTCCTTGGGGCTTCATGTCAACCAAGGTTATCCGTGTCAACCCCATCCAGTGACTCACTGGAGTGTGTGTAAAACAGATGGAAATGATAATAAATGGATGGATTAATGGAGGAAGGCGCGTCTCCTTTGAAATATGGTGGTGACAGTTTCCGCCGTGCTCGTCGTTTTTCCTTAATTTCTTTTTAACTCTGCTGTAAGTTCTTATTAAGGGTCGCCATTTTCTTTATATACGTGCTCCTACACCTTTATGCTTATGTCGCCTCTTTGCTTATGAGTCACCAATCTTCCAATCGGATTTTGCTAACTTCCACCGCAAATTTGTTTAGATGACCATTTTTATCTCTAACCCTAGGGCCTCTGGAAGTGTGACTGGGCCTGTATTGACATCCGGATGGACACCATCACATTCGTGTATGAGGTCTACAATTTTTTTCACAGATTTATCACACCAGAACATGTGTCATCTTCGTTAAATTTATTTATGCAGCTACGCGTTGTAAGACACCCTAACCGAGCTTCAATGAGTAGGGCACAGCCTCTTGAGTTATCATAAAACGGTTCCTTTCTGAACTGCTTTTCCCAGAATCGATATAGTTCTACACTATGGTTCTTTTCCATTGAATTAATCAAATATTTACCTTCCGCGGTTTAAATCTCTCGTTCAACGTTCTTTCTTTGTCCGTCTTCGTGTCCGGCATTCTCATTGCTTAGCTTTCTAGTTCTTTCCCGCTAGTGGGAATCAACGCTCTTTCTCTATAGGGATTAAATACCTTACCTGCCCACCTTTTGCCGTCCGGTTTTCTTTAGTCATTCTTCATGAAGTGTTTTACTCTCAGCTTCGCGTATTTCGAACGATGAACAGCCCATATCCCCATCTGCTGCCTCGTTCGAGGTTTTGCCGTGGGCACCTAGTGCTAATCTTCCAACAGCTCTCTGATTTACTTCTAATCACGACTGAACTTCTGCCCATAAGCACAAAACTGCGTACCCAAAAGTAAGCCTCGGCACCAATATTTTTTTCAAATACCTCTCACTACATCATGTTTTTTGTGCCCTCAAAATCTTCGATGTTTCATTATGACGGTATCTGTTCGCCCTTTCGCCATAATAAACTATTTACACTTTTTCGTGCATATCTGCCCTTCGTTTAGCCATACTCCGAGATATTTGTTTTCGGCCACTCTCGGTATTTCATGGCATTGTATTGTAAGCCCCTGATCAGTTATATCGTTGAAAAGCATCACACCTGACACAGTTGCGCTACAACTGAAACCTAGAGCATCTCCTTCGTCACCACAGCAATTTACCAGTTTGCAAATTCTCCTGGCTACCTTCTAACAGTGCATTATCGTCCGCATACATTAAACCTGGCAGCCGTTGCTCAACTACATTTCCGCATCATTTGTACGACATATTATGACCTCGATTGCTTCCTTGTAGCCTTCTTTCCATTCTTATATAAAGCATGAACAGCAGCGGTGATAGAGGACAACTTTGCCTTACTTCTTTTTGTACTTTCGCAGTCGTCGTACTTTTTATCCCTTCCCATATAATTTTAACTTTATTTTCACGGTATATTCCCTGTAGAATATCAGTTACCTCATGACCGATACCTTCTTCCTTTAATATGTTGCACGGGAGTTTCCTATAGTCGTATGCACCACTTTTGTCCAGTAAGGCTAAGCACGGAGGTCTGTTTTCCGCTTTAACAATTTCTGTGCACTGGGCAAGCACGAACAGGCTATCATCTAAGCGCCTATCTCTTATGAAACCGTTCTGAGGTTCTCAGAATATTGCCACGGACCTGGCTCGAGCTACCTGCGCGCTAAGCCGTGACGAGGACGAAGTGGTCGCGTTCGCGTGAGGCGCGCTCGAGCTGGCTCTGTTCTGGGCGATTAAAAACCTCGGCCGTTCTGCGGTCCCCCTCTACGTCTACGACTGTTCTCCGTCTGGCCTGTGACATCTGGTGGAGGTCGCTTGGGTATTCTCGGCTGATGCTCCATCCTTCCTCGGAGAGCCGAAGCACAAGCCCGGTGCCTCTTGTGCGAACCCCCGTCCATCGTGTCAGCCGCAGGCTCCGCGGCTTGTCTCCAGAATTCGGACTCCAGCCTCAAGAGAGCGCACCCATGGCTACGACCACGGCAGCAAGGTCAGACAGCGCCCCGTTCATACCTGCTTCTTTTGTGAGCCTGCAAAATCCCCGGATCCCGAAGCCCTTTCACGGCGGATACTCGGAGGACGCCCAAGACTGGCTTGATCAGTTCGAGCGCGTTGCGCGTTTCAACGGCTGGGACGACAGTGCTAAGATCCGGAACGTTTACTTCAGCTTAGAAGACGCCGCTCGGATCTGGTACGAAAACCGCGAGACGAGTCTAACGACGTGGCAGGACTTTCGTCGCCAGCTGTTGGAGACTTACACCAGCAGCGATCGCCGTGAACAGGCCGAGCGTGAATTGACCGCTCGCATTCAGCTACCAAACGAGAACGTAGCGATGTACGTGGAGGAAGTGACGCGCCTCTGCAACCGAGCGGACCCGACCATGACGGAAGAGAAAAAGCTCAGACACCTGATGAGAGGCGTGAAGGAGCAATTGTTCTGCGGTCTTGTGCGAAGCCCGCCCAGAACAGTCCCTTTCCGAGGCTGTGCTCATGGAGAGGGCGCTCCAGCAACGGTACAATTTCTACGACCGGCAGCTAAACCCTATCTCGGCTCTACACCCCCTGGATGCTGCTTCGGGGGCCAATACAAGCTCCCTTCGGGACATCGTGCGTTCTGTGGTCCGTGAGGAGCTGCAGAAACTTCAGGGGATTTTTCCTGTGGGCTCTCTGACTAGCGCCATTCGGGAGGAAGTTCAGCAGGCGCTCAGATCGCACGTCGCTCCAGTAGAGCCGCCACCACAGCCAGCTGCTTGGCCGTCAGCGACGTATGCGGACGTGCTGCGGCGTCCTGCGCCGGTTCCCTGCGCGCCACCGTATGCCCCTTCGGTAGTCGCAGTACACTCCGAGCAGCCGGTTCCCTACTGGCAAGCTCGAGGACAGGCGCCGAGGAAGACCGATATTTGGCGTGCGCCAGACCGACGTCCCCTGTGTTACCATTGTGGCGAGGCCGGTCACATCTTCCGGCGGTGTCCATATCGGCCTCTGGGATTGCGAGGCTTGTCTGCGGGTAGTCCCCGTCCGCGGCATGCCGAACAGCCTCAGGAGTTTGACGAATACGTCACCCGCCGGCGTGGTTCACCACCTCCTCCGCGCCGAACGTCCCGATCGCCCTCACCTCGCCATCCGTCGCCTCATCAGTCCGGTTTGGACCTGGTGCACAGCGTGGGTCCTCGAGCCCGCACCGGGAAAACTAGAACAGGCGACCTTTGGAGGCGAGGCCGCCGAACGCCGTATTGCCGAAAAGCTTCCACCGACGCGCCGACTGACCCTTCCCGAATCGACGACCACGATACCGATGACGACGACGACGACGACGAAGACGGCGCCGACGACTGGGTCTGGGAAGACCAAGGTCTCCCTTGACATACCCGTGCTGATTGTCTCTAAGGAGGTTAGCGCACTAGTGGATACGGGTGCGGACTACTCGATAATGAGCGGTAGGATGGCTAAGGTGCTGAAGAAAGTTATGATGCCGTGG
>JARKHS020028320.1:0-53389 GCA_030143305.2 Amblyomma americanum
ACGCCAAGGCGCCCGTGTTCTATGCGATGTCAGTCCACATTAAAGTATAATAATAATAATATTAATAATAATAATAATAATAATAATAATAATAATAATTGGTTTTCGGAGAAAAGAAATGGAGTAATATCTGTCTCATACATAGTTGGACACCTGAACCGGGCCGTAAAGGAAAAGATAAAGGAGAGAGTGAAAGAAGAAAGGAAGAGGGAGGTGCCGTAGTGGTGTGCTCCGGAATAATTTCGACCACCGGGGGATTCTTAACTTAAAATGACATCGCACTGCACAGAGGCGCCTTAGCGTTTTTCCTGCATAAAAACGCAGCCGCCGCGGTCGAGTTCGATCCCGGGAACACCGGTTGATTTGTCCGAGCGCCCTAACCACTGAGCCACCGCGGCGGGTATTAAAGACCCCAGGTGGTCGAAATTATCCCGGAGACCTCCACTACGGCACCTCTTTCTTCTTTCACTGCCTTCTTTATCCCTTCCCTTTCGGCGCTGTTCTGGTGTCCAATGATATATGACACAGATATTGCGCCATTTCCTTTCCTCCAGAACCAAATATTGTTAATATTATTACCACCACCATATCCCTCTCTCACTACAGCCAATACCTCAAAGCACGATTGAGGCGTCCACTGACCCAGGAAGCCAGTTACGCGTTCCTCCTTTCCAAACAATCATTAGAGTCGAGAGCGTTGTCAACGCCAAAGCCTATGAACAAACAGAACGCCGACAGTTTTCGGTTTTTATATTCTGGATTAACTGAGCTAATCCAGAGTCTCGAGATGACTACGCAATTCCTAGTTTACAAACAGTTTCCACTCTTTTAGTGCTGTGTTATGAGTGCAGGTGGACTAAACATTATATTTTAGAGCTAGCTTAGCACGCCTTTCTAGTTGAATCGCTGCAGACTTACGCGCTGGCTACGAAGACATGTTGTAGCGAAGTGCAGAGACCGGCTCCACTCGCGGTGCATAGCCTTGTCACCATTCAATATTCGGATTTTTTACTCGCTTTGCAAAGCCTTGTCAACATTCAATATTCGGCTTTTTTACTCGCTTTGCAAAGCTATGTCGCCATTCAATATTCGGCATTTTTACTCGCTTCGATAATTCCAGCAAGTAAGTTTTCTCCGAATCGTTATAACAGCCGCCTGCAAACAGAACGGTTGGCGCATCATTTGTCATGAAACTATGCAGCACGAACTCACTGCATAACGACGAGAGATACTCTCTCCCATTCAACTGGTTGCTTCGAGCTGGCATTGTTTCCTCACACGGCGGACCCTCCCCGCGCGGCCTAGAGGACCTCAAGACTTGGGAGGACTGGGAGACCCTGCTGCGCTCGGAGGACAAGGCCGTGCAGACAATCGCCAGCGGCCGGGCTGCCAGTGTTATGGACCTTAGAGACATAAACACTTGAGTGCAGTGGGGTCGTGCGGAGACCCAGGGGCGTACCCCGACTTCCTCTCCAACAATAAAGTTTTTTTCTCTCTCTCTCTCTCTGCTTCTCCCCGAGATTGGTAGGTGTGGCTGTGATGTCATACCACACGACTTACCGCTTACGGCGTGGAGACGCCTGCAGACTGGAGTATACCCAAACCCAGTACTAAACAAACATATCCGATCGGACTGCGAGGACGATAAATGTAAAAAGTGTGGGGCGAGAGGAACCTTCGACCATATAATTTGGGAGTGCGCTTACTCCCCAGGCAGGGCGCAAAACATTAGCAGTAGGGAAGCCTGGGAAACCTTGTTGCGGAGCTCGGACCCTGAGCTCCAAATCACCGCCGTCCAATTGGCAGAAGAGGCCGCCGGCGAAACCAACCCGGCCAGCATCGAATGCGACCATCCCGTGCGGCTGGGCCGCTCCTAAGTCCTCTCCCCTGTAAAGGGGGTGAGACAGAGCGGCCAAGGCGGTGTGGTCTTTCTCTGTTGGACAATTAAAGTTTTCAACAACACCGCTTACTCCTAGGCCAGCGCTCGCCGCATAGACACCGCAGACGTGGAGCCAGAACCGGCCACCAAGACGAGTTCTTCCAAAGAGCATTAGAGGCGCCGGGCTGCTTCTAGCGATCCCTACGACAGAGAGCGTCAAGAAGCCGCGTTGGTTAGAGATAACTCACGAAAGGGTGCTCGTGGAGTTGGTGAAACCGACGAAGAACTGAAGGCACGCCTGGTGGTGGTGGTGGTAGTGGTTTTATTAAAAATAATAGTAAAAAGGAAGGAAAAGATTTTTGCTAGCCCCGGCATCTGCCATCGATACTGAAGCACCTGAGCTGGGGCAGCGGAAATAAAGGACCGCAGGCAGAATGGAGAAATGAAATGAAAGAGGTGAGGGGACAGGAATAGAGGACAGGGGGAGAAGTAATATGTACAAACTATTTACACAATAAGAAATGTGTCCAGGTTGTGCGCGTGATTAGTTCATTTTAGAGGAATTAAATCACACACGCGCACAGCACTGTGTAGGTTACAACTGGAGTGGGGCGTCCAGTTATTAATCGTTCAAGGTAGAACTCGCGGAGCGTTCGGTCACTGCGTGTAACTACCTGACGGAGAACAGACGGGACGTCAAGCCCGTGTGTTCGAGGAATGCACAGAGGCTCACCAAAGTTCGCTCACGAGTGCGCGCACTGCCCTGCGGCCACAATAGCGTCTTGATGGAGTCTGGTAGTATGCCCTGCGCCCTATAGGCCGCGAGCATATCGCGACGAGCATCGGCGAACGCGGAGCAGCGAAGGAGCAGATGTTCTAGTGTTTCCACTGCACCGCATCCGTCACACACGTCACTCGTCGCGATTCCGTGACGCACCCGTCGTTCCCCGGGCCACACGCAGCCAATGCGCGCGCGGAGGATCATTGCACGTTGTGACCGTGTAAGTGCGCGACAGCCGGTGACACTGTCGATGCGCTCACCTCCCGCGATGCGTGGGTCGGGGTGCTGCTTTCGGAGATGGTCGTGAATGGCCGCACGCACGTCCTCCAGCGCAAGGGGCAGATCGCTGGCAGGTAGTTGGTGTGCAGCGGTCGCGAGGTCGTCAGCTTCTTCGTTGCCGGCGATGCCGCAGTGACCGGGCACCCACTGTGCACGCACGGCACAACCTCTCTGCGCGAGGCGCTCGATGCGCGAGCGAATTTCCCGCACTAGTGGGGTACCGCGGCCGTTAGATTGCAGGCGGCTGAGGGCGGCGCGGGAGTCGCACAGCAGAGCACTCCTGGGCGGCGGAGGGCCGAGGGTGAGCAGCAGGTCCAGCCCGAGCCGGATCCCCATCAACTCCGCCGTGGTGGAGGAGCCCAGGAAGGTTGCGTGTTGCTGTCTGTGCAGTCGCAGGGCGGGGATGGTGGCCGCCGCAGCAAGGGAGCAGCTGTCGCGGGCCACTGAGCCGTCGGTGTACACGAGGAGATGGTCCTGGAGCTCCTCGTGTATGACGGCTCTGGCCAGCTGCTGCACAGCGCAGAGGGGTGTGCTCCGCTTTCCCGCGATGCCGACGATCTCTCGCTGTACCTCCGAGGCAGCAGGCCAGGGCGCGCAGGAGCCGTAGGGGGGTGGGCCTTGGGTCAATTGCTCATACTCGAGCAGCGCCGCGCCCATTCGTGAGCGCGGGTGCGAGCGCATACGCTGCAGCAGCGAGCCGCCGTCCGGTGCGCGGTGAAGCCGGTCGATGTGATTCAGTGCCCTGCGCGCTGCTTGGAGCTCAAGGGGCCACGCTCCTGCCTCGGCCAACGTTGCGGCGCACTGCGAGTTTTTGGGCAGGCCTAGGCACACGCGCAGGGACTTGCGGTGCTGAAGCTCGAGCTTCTTCCAGCACGGCTTGCGCACCGTGACGAGCGGCAGCGCATAGAGCACCGCCCCCAAAGCTGCGGCATTGTATAGACGCAGCGCGGCTTGCTGGGAGATGCCCTGGCCTCGGGCGGTGAGCTTGTGCACGGCGGCGGTTATCCTCTTCATCTGCAGACAGGCCTTGGTCACCGCGGGGCGGAAGGAAAGGCGCCAGTCGATGTCCAGGCCAAGGTACCGCACCGATTTACGCCAAGGAATCGGAGTCCCGTCCAGTGACAGTGGCGCAAGGTGCACGCGCGAGCGCGAAACGCAGGCCATGGCCACCGATTTGTCCGCGCTCAGCGACAGGCCAAGGCCGCGCAAGCTGGCATCGATTGCGGTCAGGGCTCCCTGAAGGCACCCCTGCACGCGGAACGCCTCGCCCGGTGGTCCCCGGCACCACAGAGCTATGTCGTCTGCATATATGGACATGTACACATGGTGTCGCCCGCTCGTGGGGAGGGAGGCCGGCACCACCGACATGGCCACATTAAACAGAAATGGTGATAGGACAGAGCCCTGCGGCACGCCCATGTCGACCGGGCGAGGCTTGGAGAGCTTACCCCCTACTCGTACGCGCATGGTGCGCCCGCTCAGGAAGCCATGAACGTATCGCAAAAGGCGCCCGCTCACACCGGCCCCCTCAAGCACCGCGAGAATTGGTGCGCGGTGAACGTTGTCAAAAGCGCCCGAGACGTCCAGTAGCAGCAGCAGCGCAACCTGGCCTGCTGCCCTGGCATGCTCCAGCGCTGTAACAACGTCCGATATAGAATCAGCCGTGCACCGCATCCCACGGAAACCCGTCTGCCGCTCGTCAAACAAATCAGCCTCCGCAGCCCGCTCGTTCAGACGCTGCAACGCCATATACTACATGAGCTTACCTGCCGCCGATGTTAATGCCACTGGCCGGTATCCGCTCAGCTCCGTAGGTGGGCGCCCTGCCTTTCGGATGGGACAAACGACCGCGGTTCGCCAATCCTCCGGTAGCTCCCCGCGTTCCCACACCAAATTGATCTGCTGCAGGAGGATCTGTCGTTGCTGCGCATCCAGGTTTCGCAGCATTTGGTATGTCACCCCGTCCGGTCCGGGCGCCGAGCGGCGGCGTCAGCGCTGCAGCGCATTGTTCAATTCCGCCGCGGTGAACGGCGCATCACATGGACCTTCCGAGGCGACGGGCGAGGGCACGCCTGGAGAAGCAACGACACAGGCAACAAGGGTATCTCAAGAGGAAAAGGGCAGCGGATGCTGCCAACGTCTCTGCACCGACAACGGTTGCGTTTCAATCCTTACATCCTGGGTCAACCAGATTGAGCTACCGACACATTTTTTTTAATTCGGCGACTTTTTAAGTGGTTATCTAAGAACGCTGTTTTCGTTCATTTTTTCGGCGAAGGTTACTTTCTTGTAGTAAAATACTTCTTTCCCGGCGATGTAATGTATTCTTATGTGGTGAAGAGAGGCTGTTTTGGGCCGAGCAGTATATTGATGGGTAACTAACACAAAAATGACCGCACATACATTTGTGTGCGTGAAAGAAAACCTGGTACCATTAAAGCAAAGAAGACGTTACATGATACTGAAATTTTTATGCCGAAAGAGGATCTGCGCCTAAATAGTGTTAATAATAATAATAATAATAATTGGTTTTTGGTAGAAAGGAAATGGCCCAGTATCTGTCTCATATATCGTTGGACACCTGAACCGCACCGTAAGGGATGGGATAAAGGAGGGAATGAAAGAAGAGAGGAACAAATAGGTCCGTAGTGGAGGGCTCCCGAATAATTTCGACCATCTGGGGATCTTTAACGTGCACTGACATCGCACAGCACACGGGCGCCTTAGCGTTTTTCCTCCATAAAAACGCAGCCGCCGCGGTCGGGTTCGAGCCCGGGAAATCCGGATAAGTAGTCGAGCGCCCTAACCACTGAGCCACCACAGCGGGGAATAGTGTATTTTCATAAGATATTTTTCGTTTCCACAAGATCAGATCAAAGGCCTATTTCCCAGGCTTTTCACCCTGATTATTTCGAGCACCAGACCAGGGGAAGCTTGTACCCATTATATCACCGGCTGGTGATAAGCAAACAGTTTAGCGGAACTGTTAAACAAAAGCCTAAGTGACATGCTGTCAATGTATGTCGATACTCAGCACACAACTTGGGATGAAGTGCTCCGATACGTCACCTTCGCATAGAATACGGCCGTAGAGGAAACGACAAACATGTCACCGTTCCATCTCATTTACTGCCGTGACCTGGCCACAATGCTGGACACAATGTTACCGCATGTGAACGACATCGACCCGAATGCGCATCTTCACACCTTCCTGCACCTCGCTGAAGAGGCTCGTCAGCTGGCCAGAGTGCGGATTCTCCACCAACAATGCCGAGATCCCCAAGACTACAACCTCCGATGCCGTGATGCTCGGTACACATCGGGAGACCATGTGTGCGTCTGGTTTCCCAATCGCCGGCGCGGACTCAGCGAAAAGCTCCTCTGCCGGTATTTTGGGCACTAAAAAGTGATCAGGTCAATTGGAGACCTCAACTATGTCGTCGTTCCTGACAGCTTTCAGAAGTCTCGGTGATCCCTGATACCTGAGGTAGTACACGTTGTCCGTCTCAGGCCTTAATTACTATTAGCGGTAGCGGAAGAGCTGGACTTTCGCGCGCACATAATGCTTCCCCTAGTGAACTTTGTTTTAAACACACAGGTTAGACATCGTTATGATGATCGCTCTTTCCGGGGGGCCAGTATCACTCCGCATCTTCGCTTAGCGCTGAACTGAAGCACGCGCCACCTCAAAAAGAGGAGGAAGAAGAATAAGAAGCGATCTGGAGCTGTGGTCAAGACGTTTGTCGAAGCCCGCCGCTGTCTCTTGTGATCAGTGATCTCACGCATTCACGCGTGACAATATTTATAAAATGATTTCGAACGCATTGGCAATGCATGAAATACAGATGCCATGTCGATATTTGATGATGCACAAGAAGGTGCCTTGGTATAGGTGGTAACGCAACAGACAGCGCAGCCATTTTATAAATCACTACGCGGAAAAGCGGACACAATGAGCCTTGAAATGAGAACGTTCGACATTTCGAACCGCCTCACCAATTGAGGAAATTTAAAAACGTAGATCACCTTTGATGTTGACTGTTTTAAATCTTGCAATATAAACATGCTTCCCCCTACACCCACAATTTAGAAAAAAAAAGTTGACTGGTTAAGTTTTATTAATAAAACATTTAATTATTCAGGTCTCTCAGGTACATAATGATCACCTTTTCCTGGAGTCAGGCCGGAATGAAATGCGAAAACGCATGCACCGCGCCTTTCTTCCTTGGAGCGAGATATTCATTTACAACAGTTTTAAAAGACTATGTAATTTGGTAGATCCGTACCTTACAAATATGAATCAGGCTAGGTGTGCTACGTTCACTCCGGTTGAAAGTAACGGGAAAATATTTTTCGCATGCGCTTTTTTATATCCTTCCAGCTGCGACATGCCATTTGGAGCTTTACTATTCAAGTTACGTCCAGCTGCATAATTTACACTTCCAGTTAGGTTCAACTGCATCAATGTAAAATTGGTAGGTTTTCGTCAGGGGTACAAATTTCACTCCGAAGATGGCGATGGGTAGCCTGCCGAAACTCTGAACAAGCCTTGCATTTTCATCTCGAAGATCCCCATGAACCAATGGCCTGGCTTTTTTCCTCAAGAAGAACAGGTCATTGCTGGATAAGCACATGCAGCATGTGAAAGAGGCAGTCGAAAGCAAGCACACAGAGGCAACCAAATGCCATGAAGCAAAGCATGTTGCAATATTACTACACAAACGGTGCAACACAAGCTGTGTTGCGCCTTGAAGAGATGGTGCGAATGACTGCAGATGAAGCGATCATGCTGTATGTTGAGCATGTTGTGAAGTGCTGGCTCTCCACAAACACCAAAGCAAAAAGAAAAGCACTAGTTAAAGCACGTTCAGTTTACACTATGATGCTGGAAGGAAAACATTTTCGTGCCTTGCTGTCTTTCACAGAAGCACCAAATAAAATATGCGTTGTGTACAAGCAGAACTCGTAAGGAAGCACTACAAGGAACGACATTGCTTCAAAATCACCAAAGCGTGTGTTGAAGCACACACTCAGCATGTTGGCCGACGGTAGGCGAAAGGCACTTGGGACACTCCCTGACACAAGAAAGAACTGCAGCCCCCGAGAAAAACCCAGGGGGGCACTTTGCGACCTAAAGTGTGGTGAGGCGAAAGCCTTTAGTACAGTGTTGCTGCTTGTGTTGCTGATGTGTGCTGAAGATGTTAAAGACTACACAATTATTCGCTTCAGAGCACCTACCCATTAGCACGCGCACGCTTGATTGCTGGAGACACAGGAGAGCGTTTAGGCGGCATCCTTCCAGATCGGCATTCAGGAGGCGTCTGGCAAGATTGCCTGGGAAGCGCAATCCCGAACGATGGTGGCGCCACTCAATGACGTAACATACATGCGCAGTAGGCTTAAGCGCAGGTACTAAGCACTAGTTTTTCTAATTACCTAAACATTATTTAACTGTGAGGACACTTTCCTGCTTGCGTGGAGGAATGTGAAAGCATGTGTTTTGAGGAAAGGAAAGGTTTTTGAGGGAAGGACCGTGACCACACCTCGAAATCTTGGTGGACACCTCTACCACTTTTGATCGACAGCTATAGTGTGACACGTTTCTGCGAATATCCCTGCTGGCGCGTCATGAGCATAAAATAGTTTTTGCCTTGAAACCAATCTATGTTGTCATGCGTATACCACTAAAGAATTGAAAGCCAAAAATAGAGTCGCGTTTATAGAAGAGAACCAAATTGAAGAAGACTTCACCAGCTTCTTAGCAGTATACTGTCAAACTTAAAAGAGGGAAAAGCTCATTGATTGCTTGTGGCATAGCTACATGTGAAAGCGATGCTGTGAGTGTGATTCCCACGCGCACACTGATCATACACTTCCTGTCTGTCAGGTAGAAACTATATAGTGCTGTGTCCTCTCCTTGTAGATGTTGATGCTCCTGCTATTATCACCACTCGCCGGCGGTGTCATGATCCTGCAGATGAGTGTGCATGAATTCGTTCGATTACACAATGCAAGCTGTGTTGATATTCGAAGAGAGCTCTTGACCATGCTGTGCAGCACTTGCCATCTTTGCAGGCAGCTCATGTAATCATTCAGGAGCCTGGTATGGCCACCCATCTAGGTAACCAGTCCAGCCGAAACGTGAGCGAAGATGGATATGGCATCACGGCTTTCGAGCACGAGATCCCAAGGTGAGAGTGGTCCGCCACATCTGCATTTGACGTACACCATCACCTGCAAGTTAATGTTGTAAAGTGAAATCTTCGAACAAGCTAGACATTGCGTTTCCAAATATGTGAAATTGTTGAAGCTGCAAGTCCAGCTGCAGTCTAGTTTCACGTATGATTGTGATATATGCTCAGTGCAAAACCAATCATTAGTAGCAAAATGAACTGTTTTCATAATTGCTACAGATATTTGGTTGCAGATAATCCAACTTATGGCCACAGATAAATTCATATTAGAGTCTTTTTATACTTAGTAAAAGAAACCACTACAAAATATGTTGTAGGGAAGGGCACAAGTTCAAGTGTTTATGACAACCTTCAGTTTTTTAGTATATGCATCCATTTGCATTTTGCACCGATCAAAAGGAAGCTGCTTTGTGGCATTGTGGTCGCAAGCAGAAATACAAAGCCACAGAACAGTACTGTGTTTCACCCACAGCTATCTCTGCTGTCATGTGAAAACCATAGCCATGATTCCTTTACGTTATTTTGATATGCAGTTCTATTTACAGTGTCCTTCCTTGCTCAATAAACTATGCATAAATGCTGTCAGATATCACTAGCTGTATGCAATCTTACTCCTAGTAAACACATTAACCCTTCATGCCTACCACAACACACAAGCACGTGCTTATCAGTTTGATGATTTCTATGCGGGCAGTACAGCTTAATGAGATTTTCTACACAAATGGGTCACAGATGGATCCCACACAGACATCTTGTGTGCTGGCACCTTCGCCGGCAGCAACAGCACACCTGTAAAAAATGTACAAGACCCATATATTTTTGTTTTCCGCGTGTAATTACAGAAATAATTACAGAAAAAATATTTTTCAACCTCCTGCGGCCATTTCCACGTGACTGCTATTTAACTGATACTGTAACGTTGCTATGAAAAATTCAGCTTGAGTAGCGAAATTACCTTTATATTGTCACGAGGTGGTGACGGGAACTCCGCCGGGGTCACGTAGCACCGACTGGGGTCCGGTCTTGAGGAAGGCACAGAGCAGCTCGTAAGAGAATACTTTAATAGGCTGGCTTACGCCCACTAAGAACAGCTCTGAAATCTCAGCGGCGGCGATAGCAGCGAACGTGCTCGGCGGTCGTCGACTAACAGAATGCCCGCCGCTCTTAGACGTGCTCGATTTTAAAGGCGGCAAGGAAAGTTCCAGAACATAGTAGGCACACTTGCGCGAGGCTAGGAAAAATCGAGATAACTCTGGTCACGTCTCGCGTCCCAGAAAATTGATAATGCGGCGTGCCTGCCGCGATAAGAAGATCAGACAAAAAGCAAGCTTCGTGGCAATATGCTCCGTTAGTAATGCTTCAGCCAGGCTATAGTATTCGCTTAAGCTTTCACGCAATTTTTTTTCACACTTACGACTGGTGCTGCACATACTCATTTGTCTGCTTTGAAGTCATTTTCAGCCTGCATGCAAAAGGAATGATAATGATGCTGCACAAGCTGTCACCGATATAGCTTTCGTTTTCTTTACCTCAAAAACGCTAAGGCGCCCGTGTGCTGTGCGATGTCAGCGCACGTTAAAGATCCGCAGGTGGTCGAAATTATTCCGGAGCCCTCCACTACGGCACCTAATTCTTCCTTTCTTCTTTCTCTCCCTCTCTTATCCCTTCCCTTACGGCGCGGTTCAGGTGTCCAACGATATATGAGACAGATACTGCGCCATTTCCTTTCCCCAAAAAACCAATTATATTCTTTACCTCAGTGATCCTGGAGGCCTGTTGTTGTACCTTTTCCGACATACGTTTACGCTGTCTTGCGGACACCGCTGTGATTAGATAGTGCGCCAGTGCACATGGATGTCTCGTCGAGAAGCTCGACACATTCCAGGGGTTTGTTGCTGGGCCGCGCGAACACCTATCAAGTGCTCCACTCATCACGAGCGCAAAGACCATTCGATCAGCGGCTTTCACTGCTGGCGATCGCACCTCCGAGCTTGACAGTTCGGCACTGCCTCTCACCGCAATGCATCCTTGCATAGCCACCACATCATACGCCTCGTCAGATGATTACACAGAAGAGCTGTCTTGTCAGAGAAAACTCAAAAGCTTCGTGGTGCTATCGAAAGTCGCTCCCCTCTCGCAGCTTTACGGTTTAACGAACGACCTCTATATTCAACGACCACCAAAATTCATCAAAACCATGAAAACCCACCACCGGCACCGCCATTACCACGCTACATTAACAGCACGGATCGATGATTTCTCACGGCGAGCGAAGGGCTTGCAACCGGAGAGCAATTAGCGCCCCGATGCGGCTGCACAATTGAGCTTTGGCTAATAACGCTCTGATCCCTTGCTTATTTCACATGTGCCCTTATCACGCCGTTTCATTGCATCCTGCAAAGAAAACAAGACCTTTATAAGCTTAGTTTTGGCTTCAAACAAATACCTGTTCAACTGCGGCGACATAATGTCGTATAAATCAGCGTTGCATTCACTCCTTTGCAAAATTCGGGTGTCTTTGGCCGGGTGAAATTATGGCCGCGAAATGCAGCCATTATTAGCAATGACGGTACATCGTAAAAATTCTGAAACTTCAATTTAACTTCACTCCATAATGTGTGCATGTGACGTGTTACACGTGACATTGTTCCACCGTTCCTTCGTTCCATTGTTCCACCCAAGCAGATTTCAGTAATCTGCCATTTCTAGTATGCATCTATTTCCTCTAAACTCGCAAGTCGAGCGCTTCTGTTGTCATACGTACCACCTGTACGTTCTTATGCCCTTCACAATCACTTATATACACCAGCCGGGCGCCAAGAATAGCGCTGCTGAGAATGTTTTTTCAATGGCCCGTCAATTTGACAGCGCGAAAAGTGCGCCTGCAAAAGACGATGATTGACGCCCACTTTGCCCTGCCTTGTAGTATACCCCAACCTTTACTACCACCTTCGCCGAAATGATGATGAGGCAGTAAACAGCATTATCCCTTCGGTGTACAAAGCTGTCCTAGGGTGTCCGCAATACGACAGCGCAAAACACCTCCTCCAACTTGATATCTGCCACACTCTTACGAAATTTCCAAAGGCACACAAGACAGCCCAAATTCATCGACTCTCCATCACCAAGCACGACCGTCTTATACTCGACCGGCTGAACGTGAAACCAGTTCGGCGATCCCCACCCCACAGCCCCCTCCCTAAAGGCCTACATAGCTGCCTCGCTTTCAAATCGCTACCAAGGAACATGCTCCGTGGTACGACACGACGAGTGCCTTCAGCACAAAGCTCGAGCACTGGACGATATCTATCCTGCCGACGAACACTCAACATACGTGGACGCGGCAAGGCAAGATTCAACAACCTACGTGGTCTGTGTAACCACACCACAATCTACTCTTATCTACGCTCCCACGGTGCGCGGCCCCTCCCCATCGCAGAGGAAGAGACAGTCATAGCGCTGGCCATCGCTGACTGCTGTACGCGAACAGCCCTTAGTGACTCGAAACGAGAAATCCCAAATTACTCGGCAGGCTGCATCTGTCTTCCTGCCGCACGCATCCTGGGCGGCTGCACGCCCGAATGCAAAATTAACCTAATCTGGAGACCCACCCATGCGGGAAACTCTGGAAACGAAGGGACCGACCGACTTGCCCGAGGATTAACAATCCTCGCGGCCGGCTCCACGCATCCAGGAGCCCTTGCTGAAGCCCCCCAGAATTTTGCCGATATCACCAGTTTTCATAAAGAGAAGAGACGCCAGTTTCCCACCTCCCTACCCGGATCTCGATAGACCGCAAGCCACACTGCAGCGCAGATTGCAGACGCACTCAGTTTTGAGCCACTCCAGGTTATGACTAATTACCAGAGATGAATATGACCTGACATGCTCAAATTGCAAGCATGGAGAACCCACCGCTTAGGCGTACATCCTCTGTGGATGCGAAAATAAACCACCTCACAGGCCCTCCTGCCAGCTCCTTCTGCTTAAAGCTGGGACCACCTCCTCACCCAGCCAGACAAGGCCACTCAAATTGCAGTCAATTGCACGTGGGCTCAGGACATCGCCCCAGGACGTCGTCCTCACCTGGGGGCCACACAGGACCTACATGCCCTAATTGCTGACACCTGTGGAAATAAAGTTGTCTCTCTTGCCCTTGTAATTGTCGGCGCCGCGCGTCGGAAATATTAGTTCCCTTGCGGCGACATCTGGGTGTCTACCAAGATATGTGAGGAAGGCGTCATTTTCCTAACTTAAAATCAATGTTCATTTCTTTTTCCATCCCTTACGGCGCAGTTAGAGTGTCCACCAATCTTTGTGCGACAGGCGTCATTTCCTTAAATTGTCCAGCGAACAAAACATCGCGCCGAACGGCGATGGCGTTCCGTGGACCCCTTGGCAACGCTGCAATACGCGGTCGCCTCCCGGTTTGGCAGCTGAAGTTTGTTTATTTTAAAGCAAAGGCTTTACTGGCCGCAGGTTGAGCAGTTTCGCATGGTTCCTGGAAAGCCGTGCTGCGCATGCGCGAGGAGAAGTGACGACACACGGCCCATTTCTCTCTCTCGCTCCCTAGTCACAACTGCGCATGCACCAGTAGTAGCACCGACTTACGGGTTCTCCGCCGCTGCACAGCGCCAAGCGTTTCTCAAAATGCAACTTTCAATTTTCAGTTTTCTTTCCACCCGCCGCGGTGGCTCAGTGGTTAGGACGCTCGGCTACTGATCCGCAGTTTTCGGGTTCGAACCCGACAGCGAAGACTGCGTTTTATGGAAGCAAAACTCTAAGGCGTCCGTGTGCTGTGCAATGTCAGTGCACGTTAAAGATCCCGAAGTAATTGAAATTATTCCGGAGCCCTGCGCTCGGCACCTCTCTCTTCCTTTCTTCTTTTACTCCCTCCTTTATCGCTTCCTTTACGGCGCGGCTCAGGTGTCCAACGATATATGAGACAGATACTGCGCCATTTCATTTTCCCAAAAACCAATTATTCTTTCGCTCGCTCCTTTATCCGTTCCTTTACTGCGCGGTTCGGGTGTCCACCAAGATATGTCAGATGGTTACTGTGCTTTGTGCGCTCGCCGCGCCATCTTGCATGACATCACACCGCACGGCCAACACCACCTAGACTTTTAAGGCCTCTCCACGATTTCTCCTCCGACGCGTGACGTCACCGCACTACAACGCGGAAGCAGCCACCGCCGACCGCTGCGGCAGCACCTCCTGGCGGCCGCTGCCGCCGTTCTCCTCCCGCGCTGTTTCAAATTGTTGAAGTGCGGAGTACTCCGAGGCGTATTTGCGTATAGCAAATTGAAGATAATGAATTTCACCGTTTTAAAAGACGTGAAAGATATCTGGTTCAATGTAACAATCTTCGTTCGCATTTCTGGAAACTGTTCAATCTTTTAAAAGCTTACTTTGTGCAGTTTTTCTTTTAAATTGTTGAAAGCATTCATTTGAAAGGAGACATCGCGATTGCTGTAAACATCACTACCGTCGTGTTTGAACATGTGCTGCACGTGTCGTGTGTTACATGCTGTTCCTCCGCCGTTCTTTATTTCTGTGTCATTTGCTGAAGCTTCCTTGCGGGCTGTGAATACTCGAAGTGCAATCCTGGGAAACGTATGTGAAAGTGCTGTGCGCGTGTGACAGTTCCTGAGCCATTTGTTAAAATGCCAGGACACTGTTGTGTTCCCGGCTGCCGCGGGAATTACGATGGAGAAAAGAGTGTGCGCGTCTTCACTTTCCCAGCTGATGCTGACAGAAGGAGGCAATGGTTGAAAGCCATTCCACGTGCTGATTTCGAACCCGGAAAGCGCTCAGTGGTAAGTCGAAAAAGCGTGATATTTATTCCGCGACGTAGCTGTGTGTACATAATGCGCTACAACATGGCCTAGTGGGCGAGCTGGAAATATTCTAAATTTGAAATATTTCACTGCGCTAATTGCTATTGCACCCATAGAATTAATCATCTTAAATATGCTAACCTTATCTGCGCTGGGCTTTGCAGGTCTGCGAGCGGCACTTTAAAGGATCAGACATTCGGACTTCTAAGTATGTGGACTCAAAAACGGGCAAAGTCGTCGAGGCAAAATTGAAGATCGCTCGTCTCAGTGTATTCCCGAACTGTCCCGCGTACCTTTCTGCGCCCGCCACTACGTCCCGAGAAGCACCGACTGAAAAGAGAATGCGTCTTGAAGCAGCTTCTTTACGAGATGCCATCGCCATGTCAATCCAGACACACGAGGAGGAAGAAGCAAAGAACAAGATTGACACTTTCCAAGTTCTACTGGAGTGCCTTCCTCAAATCAAGCTTTCTGATTTTTGGAATGTTATTTCTCGACCTGCCTGCGTCCTTTTTCTCAATCTTGCTGTTGATGACGTCCCTCGTGTTTTGTCGTCAGTCACGGTCTTAGAGAACCTCACGGTGAAAGTTCATTACCGAAATGTGCAGCTGACTACAATTGATGGCATAGATACCATCCCTCACACAGTACATGATATCCGTTGCTTGATAGGTCTGCTGGATGCTGTAGAGTCGTTTCACGGAAAATTGTTGTCTAAGCATGAAGACAAAATTGATGGCTTGCTTTAAGTTGGCACTTTCCCTGCTTGAAGATGCCTTAAATTGTGAACTGGCAGATGTTGAACAACCCAATGCAGTTAGTTTTTTGAAAGAGCAAGTTTCTCTTCTTCTTGTCAAGCATAGCAGGTCATCCCGGTATTCTGCAGAGTTGCTGGTATTCTCAAGCATTTTATTTACAGTTTCTCCGCATGCTTATAGGTTCCTTCACAGTTCCGGAAACCTTAGATTACCCCATCAATCTACAATACGTCGTATATGTAACTCCTACAGCGTAAGCCCGGCAGCTGAACAGCAAGGCACTTCTTTCCTATCGTATGCAAAGAAGCTTGTCGCAGCAATGACGGAGCATGAAAAAATTGTTGTACTCATGATGGACGAAATTCACCTGCAGCCGTATTTTGATTATAAGGGAGGAGTAATTGTTGGTGCGGCTACAAATAGCCCTAATGCAGCAAAAACAGCCCATGTTTTTATGATGCAAAGCTTGCTTTCGCGTCAGAAGAATGTTGTGCACATACTGCCAGTAGAGCGCATGAACGCACAGCAGCTTCACACTATTCTGCATAGCATCATTACTCAGCTAGAGCATGTTGGGTTGCGTATAATCGCAGTCATAGCTGACAATAACTCAATCAACCGGAAAACAATGTCACTTTTTGGGGCCCCCTGCAAACTTCAGAGTGTGTATCCACACCCTGCAGACTCTAAATGTCCTCTCTTTTTCTGATTGATCCTGTACACTTAATAAAATGCGTCACGAATAACTGGATCAATCAGCGAAATGCTGGAACATGCATGTTCTTTCCTAGCCCCACAGGACCTAATATAAAGCCACCTATACTTACATCTTCATTTAAAACACTTCGAGAACTTCACTCGAAAGAACAGGGTCAGCTGATTAAATCAGCACCAACACTTTCGTCTAAATCTCTGAACCCATCGAATATTGAGCGACAGAATGTCAAGCTTGCGCTAAGGATTTTCAGCCCGTCTACGGCAGCAGCTCTGCGAGCATGTGGGCCCAGACTTGAGCTAGATCATGTGTCTGGTACTGCACAGTTCCTTGAAACAATAACAAAGTGGTGGAACATTGTAAATGTAAAGACATGCAACAAGGGTACTCGACTTCGTGATGACTAAAGACATGCAACAAGGGTACTCGACTTCGTGATGAGCTGCAGTCACCGATTACATCAGCGTCAAGTCCACAGATCCAGTTTCTGTTAAGTATAGTGGAGTGACTAGATCTGTGGCAGTCTCTCAAATTTGACACAGGCATACTTACAAGAGAGACTCGCAGTGCGCTCCGACTCACGACAGACACCTTGGTAAAGGTGTCTAGGTATTGCCTAGATGAAATAAACTTCGAGTATGTACTTTTAGAAAAGTTTCAGACTGATTGCTTGGAAGAGAGGTTTGGCAAATACCGCCAACTCTCCGGTGCGCAATACCACTTTTCCATAAGACAAGTCTATGAGTCGGAGCGAAAGCTTCGTCTGCAGAACATTCTGGAGCTCCCAGAGTTTGAGGCTGCAACAGATGCGGTGGCAGTAAACGATGCAGTACTTGAAGTGTTTGACATTGAGGTAACGGACGACGATTATGCGAAGGCGCCAAATCTCCCAGCAACCACTTACGTTGCTGGCTATTGTGCCCACGCTGCGTTCAAAAAGCTGTCATGCATGACTTGCAAAGAAAATTTAATGCTAGAAGATGAAATTGAAGTAGAAGGTGGGGAGTTAATCAAGGCCATGGCTCGTGGTAGTCTCAAGTTTCCACAGCCTGCAATAGTAAATGCTGTTCTTACTGCTGAGATAGTTCTTGACAAACTGAGAAGCGAACAGCATGCGACACAGTTTCATGCACTACCAAATCAAAAGGAGGCTCTCTTGGCACTCACACATGATGTGTTAAACGACGGCATTGACATTGATGTGTGTGAGAATGGGCACACTCCACAGTTGGTAATGCACTATGTCCTAAGTGCAGCAGCAAACACGCTTCTAAATAACCTTTGTAAAAGAAAAAAAGATCAACTTATTAGTTGAAAAGGCTGCAAAAGAAAAAAAGAGAAAATTGAAGACATTGAAGAATTGACTACTCTGTGTGCTTGTGACTGTTTTTGTTTGTTTTTTTAGTTTCGAAACCAGTTTGTGCGTTGTATTATTATATATTCTGCATATTTTCTTTTGTTTGCTTTCTGTTTACAGCTTTTCTGTTGTTGGCTTCACTTACTGCATTTTATGATTCAGTGCTGTAACAGTTTCATTACCTCCTACTCCTACTGATCCTGTTTCCCATCTGAAAATAAAATACGACTTGTGAAAGTCCTCTGCTTTGTTCATTTTCAATAAAAAAAATATTACGAACGTATCTTCACACATGCGCGCTTTGATATAAAGTCAGTAAAAGTCTGCTAAAATGTAACTGCTTATACTTTCAAAGAAACCAGAACAAAAAAAAACATTCGGTTAGGGTGTGGGCAAGCAAAACACGATTTAAAAAAAAGTAATTTTCTTTTCGAGAGACATAATCACCACTTTTAAATGCGCGAAATGCGTGCGAGCGCGGAAGCCGAACCTACTGGGCCGTCGCAGTGCGGTGACGTCACGCAAACGTGGAGAGGCCTTAAAAAGTCTAGGTGGTGTTGGCACGGCTCGCCGTCGCCGCAGTTTAGTTTGACGTCACAACACGTTCCTCGTCGTTGCCATCGCCTCCGCACTCTTCGCCAGCGGCGTCGCAAGCCTGATAATATGTCGAAGGTATAAAAAGGAGAACTCGCGTGCGCCGCAACCGCAGTTGTGTCGTCATTAATGCGATAACAACATAGCTAAAGAACCAGGTTAACCTGGACTTGCAATCAAGATTAACCAAGGCTAACCATGCTATGCCTTAGCTTTCGCTTCGTATATCCTGGCATAGCCGAGCCGAGCCGCTGCCAATTTGTCATTATATTAAATATAGTTCTTTTCCTTTTTTATCACGGCTGCTTTAAGATAAGTATGATGCACGATTTCTGGGCTGTATTTTTATTGTCTATTTTTATTGATTTCTAATTTTTATTTTTATTTATACTTTATATTTTTATATTACACCTTTATGATCAGTATGATATACGATTTACAAACTGTAGCTCACTTTTTCCACCCCTGGGGTTTTTCACTGACGACGACGACGGCACGAAAATTTCTTTGGACGGTACAGGTCTACAGCTTCGCTGTAAAAATTATATCTGGTTTTACTTGTGCTGAACCTGGTTAGAGAGCGAAAGCTGTGGTGTATCGGGAAAGTCGACGCGGCATGGCGTCTGTAGCATGGAGTGCGTTCCCCACACTGGATAAACAGCGTGCCCAACTTGGCAGGTGGCAGTTAATGGTTGGTTAGAGGTTGGTGGCCCGATGAACGCTGAAACATATTCCTGCAGTGCAGCGTGTCTGTCCCAGCGCTGTCAGCGCTAATGCCTGCCGCCCACATCTCTCTCTCTCTCTAACCGCAGCCATATAGCTTAAAGCGCGATTGAGGCCTTCATTCACCGAGAGAGACAGTTATGCGCGCTTCCTTTCCTCAAAATCATCGGTGTCGTGTCGAGGACGTTGTAACAGCCAACGCCAATGAACACAATGAACGCCGACTGCTTTCCCTCTGTATATCCTGGATTATCTGAGCTAATCCACAGCCTGAGGTTGACTGCGCAATTGCCATTCAAAAGTTAACAAACAGCTGCCATTCTTTCAGTTCTGTGTGATGCGTGCAGCTTGTATTAAGCATCGATTATATTTTGCAACTAGCTTAGCATGCCTTTCTAGTTGATTCGCTGCAGATTTGGACGCTGGCTGCGAAGTCAAGGCGTAACATAGGGCATTGTTTGTTAATCCATCCGCGGTCATCCGTCCTAAGCTGCAACAATTATTTTCATATATGCACTTGCGCATTATATTTTGGTAAACTCATTCTTTAAACATCTAGATGTGTATTTTCTTGGAGGACATAACGTTGTGATGTTGGGCGATTTTAACTGCGTGCTCGATACGTTCGCCGATGTGCAGGTCCCAGGTAGTTGTAGGGGCAGGCCAGGATGGAATGCAAGTTGCGCCGCCTAGTCAACCAGTTTTTGCTCACAGACGCTTATGACCTCCTGTATTATGGTGCCTTTGTAGGGACTTGGCGTTGCAGAATGTCATCGAGCAGGTTAGACAGAGCGTATGTACCGACGGGCGTTCTGAACACAGTGTGTGCTGCTAACGTAACGACGCTGTCATCCTCGCCGGTATTCATATCAGACCATCTCCCCTCCTCTTTCTCACTCGGGGTTTCGGCGGCTGCAGTTTCTCCTCACAGACCATGGCGTTTGGATGTGCGCATCTTTCACAACGCCAGCACGAGAGAAATACTGACGTGGGCCTGGCATTTTTCGGTTGTTGGGGCCGTACCTGGTGACTGGCACCGTAAGAAGGAGCAGTGGCGTCACCATTGCATCGCTTCTGGTCAAGGCCTTAGGGCTCGCGTCTCAGCTGAGGTTAGTTTAGCGACGGCGAAGCCGCGTGTAGCTCAGCGCACTCCGTCGCCATGGTCGCTTATGTGCGCATAGAAAGAGGAGCTCTCGGGGCGTCTCCAGCGTCTTTTACGATCATCCTTTTTGACAGCGGCGTCATGGCGTTGTCGACGCCGTCCAACTGCTCATCCTAAGGTGCTTCTGTTTGCATGCCAGGAGCTGTTGTGCCGCTCAAGGTGCCCCTGCTTTTAAATCTTCCGCCAGGGCTGTGGCCCAGCCAGTTGGCAGCAATTTTGGTGCGTTTTTGTTCATTTCCGGGATATTGCTCAGTTGCTCCTGGTCGATCGCAATTACGTTTCCGAACACCCATTTTTTGCAGACTTGCAGCAGGTTGCCACTGAACTTCATGATGGCTTTATGGCTGCGCCAACACCAGGTGAAATCAAGGAGGCGTTAGATTTATTAAAACGAGGCTCAACGCCTGAACCATGTGGTCTTCCTGTGGAGTTCTATTTACAAGTCTGGCATATTGTAGAACCCATTTTCTCGCAAGTGCTAAAACTCAATTTCACCGGCATGTCTTCCCCAAATCATTTAAAAGAGGCCGCATTGTATTGATTCCTGCAAAGTCTCTTTCTCAAATGTCGGGGAGATTGGTGGCTTATTACCTTACTAAATTCAGATTATAAAGTATTACCAAAACAATTTGTTCACTCTCTAGGGTGTCTACTCCCGTCCCTCATTTCCTGCCATCAGATTTGCTCCATCCCGGGTCGTGAAATACATAGCTTATCTTCCGTGGCGCGAGATATCCTAGAGTATCTTCTACGGCGGCGCGCACAGGGTCTTCTTGTTTGTCTCGATCAAGAGATGGCGTTCGACTTTTTAGAGCATGAGCATTCGGTTTCCCACCTTCTTTCGTGCTTCACAATAATAGATGTACAGGGACATTTCAAGCACTCTGTTCCTCGATGGCTGGGAAAGTACCGCATTTGATGTTGGCCGCGGCGTCCGTGAAGGTTGTCCGCTCTCCCCCTTTTTGTTTGTCTTAGCATTAGAGCCTTTCCTCCTGGCAGTCAGTCACCACTCTCTTATTAGAGGTCTGGCGTTGCCAGGCAGTGAAGCAGTACCCGTCACTGCTTATGCAGATGACACCACACTCTACTGAACTGATGAACGCAGCCTGCTCAAAGCTTTAAACGTTTTTCTTGAGTATGCCTCCTTCTCGGGGGCTGCTCTTAATTATTCGAAGAGTCCTTACTTTTAGTGGGGTCTCCTCTGGGAGGGGTTACATATGTGATACCTTTGCCGTGGCGTGCGCAGATCCGCATTTTAGGCGTGACCTACGACTGTGCTGGAATATGGGATGGTATGTGGTTTTACAGGTCATTACAGCTCGTGTGCGGAGGGCGCAGACATTTGACCTGCCTCTGCTTGAGAGGCGCTACCTGGTTCACTCGGTCGTTCTTTGTGCCTTCTGGTACCTTTGCCACATTTTTAAACCACCCCTGTGCGTCATGAGGTGGGTGCCGACTACAGTTCTTTTTCGTTTTCTGATCAGGCAGGACCGAGCATGTGGCTCGTGCTGTTCTTGGACAACCACGGGAGAGAGGCGGGTTTGCCTTTCCAATTTTGTCCATCACGTCCTCGTTGTTGGATTTGAAATGCATTTTGCGTATTCTGCTGGGGGACGCGTCTCCGGTGGTGGTGAAAAGCCTTTATTTAATGAAAGAGGTGAGGATCTTTAAAGAGCCCTGCAATGTGTGTAGTCCTTATTCCGGGACCCCATTGGTCGAAGCCGCCAGCTTAGCCCTCTTGACCAAAGCCTTATGGGACTGAAGGTCCGAACACCCACGAAGGGCCTCCTCCCATTCCTATCTGGTAGGGTTGGGGTGGGGGAGAGAGCTGAGTTGCGCTGGCAAGCCCAAACCATTTGGTAGGTGTCAGCCACCTCCCCACAGTGTTTGCACCTGCCAGTGAACGCGGGATCGAAGTGTTTTAGTACTGCCGGGCACAGCATTGTGGTCGTGAATAATCGGAGTAGAACGCGTTCGTTTGCTTTCCCCAGTCCCTTTGCAGAGGCCGGGTAGTGGCGATGCCTATTCTTATAATAGAATGTGATAGCTTTGAAGGAGAGTAAGTAGCTACCATCAGGTTCCAGGTGCTCAGGAGCCAATGATAACGCCCGGTGAATGAGTGCTCGGGCCGCCGCGTCTGCAGCTTCGTTTCCTGCTAGGCCCTGATGGCCCCGGGTCCAAACCAGGCAGCGGGGTGTAGGATCGGTATCCCGGCTGCAGTTCTTTAGTATTCGTTCAGCTAGTGGAGTTATCCAGCCAGCCTCATAATTGCGACATGCCGAACACGAGTCTGTTATTATGTGCTTGGATTTTGAATCAGAAGCAGCTAAGGCGATGGCAACCTCTTCAGCTTGTGTTGTGCCTGGGGCTCGAAAGGAAAGCCCATCCACCTGTATTTCTTGATGTATGACCGCAGCCGTGTACCACCCCCCGTGGGTAGGCCCAGCTACATCAACGTAAAATAAACCATGTTTGTTGCCATAGTGGTGCGCTAAGGCTTCCGCCCTAGCCTGACGACGACCACTGTTATCCTCCTTGTCCATCTTAGTGGGGAGGGGTCGAACTCTGACGGCGCATCTCCAGTTTTCGGGCACTCGGACCCGCTCCTGAATGTGAAAATCATGTTGGATGTGAAGGCGGGCTAGCAAGTGCGACCCGACTTCGTTTGGGCTAGCCTCGTGTATTGATTTGTGAGATGGGCTTCCTTGAGTTCCTGAAAAGTGTTCACCACTCCCAATGCAAGAAGTCTCGCATTGGAGGTGGACACAGGAAGGTCAAGTGTCCTTTTCATCATTTTGCGGAGTATTTCCTCAACTTTGTCTTTGTCGTGTTTCCGCAAGGGTAGATAAGGGACCGAATAGAGGATTCGGCTGATTACGAAAGCATGGGCCAGCCGCACGGCATCCCTGCTTCGCAAACCCCCTCTCTTGTTAGAGACGCGACGGACCATACGGCCTACTTGGTCTCCAACTTTGCGGAATTTGTGTAATGTTTTGTCTACTCTTCTTTGGTTATGGATGAAGAGCCCGAGTATTCGAATCTCTTTGGCCTCGTGTATGGGGCCACTTGTTAAGGAGAGATGTATTTGGGTAGTGTCCTTAGGGGATGCCCTAAGGTGCACAAATTCAGACATGTTGGGTGCGCATTGGAGACCACAGTGCCCTGCGTAGCGATCCACTACGTGAGCGGCTGTTTGCAGGCATTCCTCCATGCGCCCTAAGTTTCCCTCTGTGGCCCAGATTGTGATATCATCGGCATACAGCGCATGTCGTATGCCTTCGATACCATTCAACTTGTCTGGGAGATGCAGCATCGCCAAATTAAAGAGTAGGGGGGATAGCACCGCGCCTTGTGGTGTCCCCCGCGTACCCATTTGATACGGACCAAATTATTCCTCTTGGATTCTGATTAGTGCAGCTCGATCGGTCAGGAAGTCTTTGATATAGTTGAAAGTGTTGCGGCCACAATTGGTTCATTGAGGTGTCTCAGTATGACGCTGTGTTTGATGTCGAAGGCTCCTTTCAAGTCCAAGGCCAGGACGACCTTGTCATTGTGTGGGTGTTTGACTGGTTGTATTATGTCTCTGTTGAGCTGGACGAGTACGTCCTGTGCCGACTTATGTGGGCGAAAGCCGAACATAGTGTCTGGAAATGTGTTTCGTTGCTCCAAGTATTCGGAGAGCCTATCCCGCACCATGGTTTCCATCAGCTTGCCGACACACGAGGTGAGCGAGATAGGCCTCAAGTTGTCTGTGTTGATTTCCTTTCCCGCCTTAGGGATGAAGGTTACTAGGGCTGTTTTCCAATCAAGGGGGAGGGTTCTCGCCCTAACAGATTGTGTTGATGTATTTCAGAAGGGCCTCATACGCCTGGTCAGGGAGATTGGCCAGCAGTTTAACTGTGACCTTGTCCCGTCCAGGCGCAGTGCCTCTCCTCATTTTGGTCACGGCTGCCTTGAGATCAAATAATTGGAACGGTTGGTCCAAATCAGGATTATCTTTGCCTGCGTAAAGATACTCCTGACCGCGAGGGTCCTGTTTGCAGCAGAGATACTTGTCCCTGAGTGTCTCTGCAAGTTGTGTTTTGCTGCCCTTGAAATTATGGAGTGCTCGTTGTAATTGGCGCTGTGTTTCGCACCGGGTCAGCGCGGGGTCTATAAGGCTGCGGAAAAGCCTCCAAGTGTTCTTGCCGGACATCTGTCTGGCAGCCGTATTACAGCGATCTATCCAGTTGGCGTCAGCAAGCTGCGAGGCATACTGAGCTGCTCAGTGAGTGAGATCTAGGATGCGCTTCTTGAGTATTCTGTTATTCTTCTGTCTTTTCCAACGTTTGGTTAGGCTGCGGCGGGCTTCCCAGATATGTAATAGATGGTTGTCTACTGCTGGGCAGTCTTCCGTGGTCTGTATCTGTGTTTCGTGTTGCTTGAGTGTTGTCATAAGTGTTTGGGCCCACTGATCGTATCCATCTTTAACTCAGGTTGCCTGAGGGCAGGGACATTCTGAAAGCCTGCCAGTCTGGGAGTCGAGCTTGTGTGAGGGGCTTTTTGAGGGGCCGCGTGTGAATAAGTGAGTTAATGATGCAGTGGTCACTGCCTAGTGTCTCTTCCGTGTTGTTCCATTCCACGTGCTGGATGTGTTTGCAAAGTGTGAGATCAGGACACGTGTCCCGAGTCACAGAGTTTCCCATTCGTGTGGGATGCGCTGGGTCGGTCTGGAGGATGATGCCTAGCGTAGAGATAAGCTCCGATAGCTTTCTACCTCGCGCCTCCCCTTTTTGTAGCCCCACAATTGGCTGGGGGCATTGAAATCTCCCACAATCAAAAATGGGTCCCGACCCGCTATCTTCAGTGCCCTGCTGAAGATATCTGGGAAAGTATTATGTTTGAGCTCGGGCGGACAGTATATGTTCAATATGTGTACAGGGGGGTCAGAGCGTCGCAGAGGTAACACGGTAACCATAGTGTAAGAGAATGTTATCTCTATGTCGAGGTCTACCTCCTGTGCTGTGTACGACTTATGTACAAGAATACAGGTGGATGGGTCCCTCTGAAAAGTGTTGTATCCAGAAATTTTGGCCGATGCCCCAGGTTCTTGAAGCGCGACAATGGCGGCATGAAAGTCCAATGTTTCAAGGTAAAGGCGTAGGTGTGCTCGTTTCGCGCGGTCGCGACAGCCTCTACAATTCCATTGTATGATGGCCAAAGGTTCCTGTTTTATTTTACGAGATGTCCTCTTAGTGCCCTGAGCCATGATGAAGGCTAGAGGCCGGCTGGCTCACCCCACCCACTGCGCTGGTGCCCTGCATGGTAGCGAGGGGGTTATCCTGATTTTCTTCCTCAATAGTTTCGCGGAAAATTTTGGATGGACGGCCTACTTCCCTTACGGGTCCTGCCCACCTAAGCAATTTTGGGTTAGCCTGTATCCAGGCTTTAATGTTTTGTGTGACTTGCTGCGTAACGGACACAGTCAATTGCTGAGTAATGGTTGTTACCAGCTGCTGCATTTGTGTTTGGATGACTTGAGTAATAATCGCTGGCAGTTGGGTCATGTGATCAGCCACATTTTGCTCAATAGCCGTCATGCGGCTTTCCAGATTTGCAGTGAGCGGAGCACCTGACAACGGAGCGACGCTCGAGCACTCAGACGCCGATTCATCAGCGTCCTCCATTGTTTCCGATGGTGGTGGCTCTGCCCTAGCGTTTTATAGTGCGTTCAATTTGGATTCTAATAATTGGTTATAATAATTGTTTTTTTGGGGGGGAAAGGAAATGGCGCAGTATCTGTCTCATATATCGTTGGACACCTGAACCGTGCCGTAAGGGAAGGGATAAAGGAGGGAGTGAAAGAAGAAAGGAAGAATGAGGTCCCGTAGTGGAGGGCTCCGGAATAATTTCGACCACCTGGAGATCTTTAACGTGCACTGACATCGCACAGCACACGGGCGCCTTAGCGTTTTTCCTCCATAAAAACGCAGCCGCCGCGGTCGGGTTCGAACCCGGGAACTCCGGATCAGTAGTCGAGCACCCTAACCGCTGAGCCACCGCGGCGGGTGGATTCTAACTGCGCGTTCTGGTTTTGGAGAAACGCTCAAGTTCTCAGCTCAAGTTCGAGGGGGGAAGGGGAGGGAGAGGTAATAGAGGTGACGCCCGCCCAGCTGCTTACCTTTGGTGTTGAAGTTGGGCTGTTGCCAAGGGGGGAAAATCCCCGGCTTGGAAAGCTTTCGGCTTGTCACCGGTCCCGAATTTCGCCTTTTTGGAAGCGGGAGGTGGTTGTTTCCTGCTGCCTTGTTTCCCAGCCGCTTGGCCGGACTTGCCCGTCTTGTTCCCAGGGGACTTGCTTGACTTGTTTGGTTGCTCCCCTTGGTGCTGCTGGGCTAGCGGTCTCGATCGCTGGAGACGCCTAAACTTGCCCTTGCAGTCAGCGGAGCCAGTCAGGTGGGCTTGCCCGCAGATCATGCAGCATGGGGCACAGTCATGTTCGTTAAGACCCTGCTAGGAGGTGCCCACAGGTTGCCCGCAAAATCCACATCTTCCGATGTCCGGGTGTGGCAGTTGTCAACTCGGTGGCCGATGGTCCCGCAGCGGAAGCATGCAAGTATAATAATAATAATTGTTTTTTTGTGGAAAGGAAATGGCGCAGTATCGGTCTCATATATCGTTGGACACCTGAACCGTGCCGTAAGGGAAGGGATAAAGGAGGGAGTGAAAGAAGGAAGAGGTGCCGTAGTGGAGGGCTCCGGAATAATTTCGGCCACCTGGGGATCTTTAACGTGCACTGACATCGCACAGCACAAGGGCGCCTTAGCGTTTTTCCTCCATAAAAACGCAGCCGCCGCGGTCGGGTTCGTCCGTTTGTATTCTCGCACAAGCGTGCATTCACAATTGTAGTGCACGTAGCGCGGCACCTCTTGCGGCCCACAAAGGTGAGCACCGCTATATTTGATTTTCCCAGTTTGCGCACAAAGGCTATCTCACCTTCGCGCCACTTTACCTTGTTCTTGAGGGAAGCCGTCGTCTCATCAGCCCGCACCCTGATCACACCTCGGCACACCTCACCATTAAGCTTTACGTGGCCCCGAAATGGATGGCAGTCCGCTCCGGTATTGAGGTCAAAGTCTTTAGTCAGCTTATTGGCTGCTTCGATGTGTTGGGTCCCACAAACGACGAGGTTGTGGGTCCAGACGGGCCATATGCTAAGCGCGACGCCAGCGTCTCCTCCAACGTACTGGGCAATAGCCGCTTCCAACTCGCCGTGCTGGAAAATTTCCTTGAGGTTCATGGTTTGCCTTGGCTTGAGGACTACGATTATATCTTCTGAGCTCATTTTCGGCGTCTCTTTCAGGCGGCATAAGGCATCCTTGTTATCCAGCGGCAGCGCAGCGCGATCGCTGCCGGAGAAGAGGCGGCCGTTGAGCCCAGCTGCCTGTGTTTGCTTGAGCGACGCCATCGTGGTACCGTCCTTGGATGTCATGGAACGCTGGGTCCGCTTGCGCATGGAAATCAGCGTAAAGAGTCCTTCATCTTCAATGGGTGGAGACCTGTCTTCGGGTTGTTCAATGTCGACTTCAGCCCACGCCATTGCAGTGGGATCGTAGCCGCGTTGAGTAGTGGTCGCCATAGCGTTCCGCGGCGTGGCAATGATGAAAAATTGTCATAGAACAGCCAGTTTCGGGCCTACCTTCTCAGGACCAGGACCAGCAGGTTCCTCTCGATGTTGGGGAGGTGATAGTGACGGTTTCGGTGGGGTCACACGAAAAGTTCCGTGGTTCCTGGGGAAAATAACAGGCGCCGATCGCGAACCCTAGCGTAGTACTTTTTAAGCCCTTTGCGCATATTGAATCCCTCGGCCCCTGTTAATCATTGGCCTCAATCAGAGCAGCCTACCGCTTTCTGTGCTACGTCAGTGGTCTTTTTCAGACATGTGAGCGCAGTAGCCCCTGATGTCAACATCGTTGCAGACCGTGTGGTGGACATTATGGGCTCGTTGTTGTCGCCTGTTTTGCCGGCGACTCGCCCCTCACCGATGCGCCGCGTTCAATGTGCGCATAGCGTCGACGCCTCTCCCAGGCCATCTACGCAACTTTGTTTGGAAACTTCGTTGGACAGTGCTGCCTACTTGTGATCGGCTAGAGCGATGGGGTGTTTTACGCTCCAGTACCTGTCCGAATTGCTCGCTTCTGGAATCTAATCGCCAAGCTACGGTCACCTGCGTGGTAGTGCGTGTTTGGCGCGCGGTTCATGGGGGATTCCATGGGCAGGGCGTTTCGAACTTTGTTTGTCGTGAGTCCTTCCACAGCGGCTGTTTTGCTCGCCTGTTAATTGTTGCGGGTCTTTTTTAGTTTATGGCGCAATCGATGCACAGCGGTCGCTGGTGGCTTTCGACACCGCGCTCTGTGGACAACACTTGCTCCTCTTTGAAGGGAGCTGATCAGTTTCTAGTCAGAGAGGCTCTTTTTCTTGGGATACGACTGACCCTCACAATTGACCGTCTCATTGACGGCTGTTCCGCCATGGCAGCTAAAATCCACACCCTCACCATCCGTCTCGACCACCTTGCGGGCCCCCGGAAATGGACGTCCTCACCACCCCGCCGCGCATTCAGTTCCCTGGTCCAACTCCCGCACTCGAGAGTGCAGCCGCACGGGCGTGTGCTGGTGGTATTCTCAAAACCGCCATAGCTCATCCACAGCGCACCCAACCCTACATGAAACGCGATGGCTAGCACGGTAAGACAGTGGATCTGCAGGGGCTTCAAGGCAAAGCGGAGAGCCTTGGAGCATACCCTGCCGGCCCATCCATACACACCCCACATTATCGCGCTCAAAGAAACATACATTGACACCAAACTCACCAGCTATGCCGCCTACAACCAAAAGGTGGCGCCGGATCTCCGCCCGAGTACCGCCATCCGCGTACGCTGCAACCTCACAGCCAATCAGCTCGATCTTGACTACGTCGAAGTCCCGCACACTTTCGTTGCAGGTCCTTCTCAACAGCCAAACCTAATCCCCGCTCAACATCTTAAATGTGTATAGGCCCCCAAGTGACAACAGCACTAAGATAGCCACTATCCTGCGCAAGGCCTGTCTAGCCAAGCGGAACGAAATGCTACTTATAGTGGGCGACTTTAAAGCACCACAGGCCCCGTGGGGCTGCCCCCACAAAGCCTGTGGTCGTAAATGAGCCAAGGTATGGGAAACAGCCCGGACACTGGGTCTCTGCTACTCCTCGACTCCGAACGACCCACCTGTTTCGGCAACAGCGTCAAGCAAGATAGCTCTCCGGACCTCACTTTCGCTCGCAATATCCCATACGCGCGCTGGGAAAATCTCAGTATGAACATAGGTAGCGATCGCTATGTTCTGAACACTACCTTTACTGCCACACACAGCAAGGCCCCCCGTCCCACTATCGCATACACCAACTGGGACGCTTTCCGGTACGTGTGAGCCCAATTTCCGCAGAGCCCCATAAACGACCTCGACACATGGAGAGAGACATTGCTCCGCGACGCCGCCAACGCCACCTCCATGGCCACCAAGGAGGAGGATGGCCCCACCCCCGACGCCAAACTCTTGCACATGTGGGAGGCGCAGCGTAGCCTCCACGCTTGCTGCCTCCGACGCAAACACAACCGCCCTCTCAAGTTTCGCCTCGCTCGCCTCGTACGAGAGATCGAAGCCAACTCTGCAAACTCAGTCAAGAACAATGGCACCAGACTTGCGACCGCCTCAACGGGCAGTTGGGATGCAAGAACACGTGGTTTCTGCTGAAGCACTTGCTTGATGCGACACATACCAATTCTGCATTTCACAAGAATCTGAACAGCGTCATGCATGCGTTTCAAGGCACGAACGAGGAACTCCTCGTCACCTTGAAAGACAAATGCATCAACATCTCAACAGACAAACCCATCCCCTCGGAATACACGGGATCTAAGCACCCAAACATGGACAGAGAAATCATGGCGTCGGAAGCCCGCGCCGCCCTCAACCACATCAAGACTACCGCAGCCGCCGGCGACAACCGCATCACCAATAAGGTGCTACGCAACCTCGACGACCATTCAGTCGAAGCACTTGCGGACCTTTTCAACCACCACTGGCACGAAGGTCACCTTCCAGACTCCTGGAAGCATGCCAAGGCAATCTTCATACTCATACCAGGCAAACGACTCGAGCTAGGCAACATGCGGCCCATCTCCTTCACGTCTTGCCTGGCGAAAGATTATGAAGCACATGATTCTTCACTGACTTCACGCCGACGTAGGTAAGGAGGACCTCCTCCACCCACCATGATTTGTTTCCGGGCTGGACTATCCACCCAGCACATCATGTAGCAGATACAACACGGCATACTCGACCCGGGGTTCTATCAGGGCCACACGTGCCATTCTCAGCCTCGACGTCAGTAAGCCGTTCGACAACGTGTCGCAAGTATCTATACTGGCCAACCTCTCCCAGATGATTGTAGGCATCCTCACCTACAACTATCTTGCCAACTTTCACCACAACCGTACTGCATAACTCGACATTGGAGGCCTCTCCACCGCCAAAATCACCAAGGGCACACGGGGGACACCAAAGGGAGCAGTGTTGTCCCCGGTCCTTTTTGACATCACTATGCGAGGCCTCCCCCCACTTTTGGACACCATACCCTATATTAAAAACTCATTCTACGCCGACGATAGTACCCTTTTGCCCAACTGCGATACAGGATTCACTCAATAGGCAATCGACACCTTCCACGCTTTCCTGCAGGCAAATAGACTCGTTTGCTCTTCCACCCAATCTGAACTGTTAGTCATCCGGTATAGGCGGGTTCGCCGACCCATCCCCGACCTTCAAGAGCCGATCACACTCCACATCGACACCCACCTCATTCCTCCCGTGCAAACCATCAGCGTGTTAGGCATGCTGTTGCAGAACAACACGCAGTACTCTGAAGCCATTCAACGCCTCCGTACCACCGCACACCAGATCAACGGCCTAATCTGCCTCATCGCCACTCGCCGCAGAAGCTTGCGGGAGACCGACCTCTTCCCCCTCACACAAGCCTTCCTTCTTAGTGGGACTGTTTACTCATTTCCTTATTACCACCTGCGCCGCAAAGATAAAGAGGTGGTAAACAGTGCCATCCGCTCGGCGTACGAGGCGGCAGTGTGACTGCCCCAGTTCGCCAGCACACAGCGTCTGCTCCAGCTCGGGGTATACAACACCCTCACAGAACTTATCGAAGCACACAACACTGGCCAGATACACCGCCTTTCTCGCACCACACACATTCGTTACAATCTCGACCGTTTTAACATCAACCCTGCAGGTGATATCCACCCCACTCTTCCCCTTACAACTGGAGTCTATAGTCGGCTGATCGTCAAACCCATGGCCAAGAACGTGTTGCCCGGCCGCCACGATATGCGTCGCCGAACTCGAAGGCCCAGGCTCTGGACGACACGTACTCCACCGACGAACACGCCATGTGCGTGGACGCGGCGAAATGTGTCTCCAAAACATACGTGGCCTGCGTAGCCACGCCAACCACGACCCTCATCAACGCTACCACAGTGCGCACACACTCCCCCACCGCTGCCGAAGAGTTCGCGAACGCGCTGGACGTCGCAGATCCCCGAACACGCACGATTCTCAGTGACTCTAAACGAGAAATTCAAAATCTCTCGACAAAAACAATTTGTCTACCTGCCGCACACATCCTCCGCGACTGCACTCTCGACCGTACTGTAAGCTTAGTGTTGGTACCCACGCACGCTAGGAACTCTGGGGACGAAGGGGTCGACCATTTCGCCCCAGGCCTAACCAACCGGGCAGCGGGCCCCTCGAGTCCGGATGCTGTCGTCGAGGCCCCCCATCCTATGCGGAAATCACCAACTTTTACAAGGAGGCAAGACGCGTGTGTCCGCCTCCCCATCCCGACCTCGATCGAGCGCAAGCCACCGTGCTTCGCAGAGTGCAGACCAGTTCGATTCTCAGTCATTCTCGACTATATCTCATCTCTGACGGGAATATGACCCTGTCATTCCTAATTGCGACTACGGAGTGTTTGCCACTCAGGCACACATCCTCTGGTGATGCGAGGGTAACCCGCCCCCACAAACTTTGCTGCCAGTTCCCTCCTTGGAGGGTTGGATCCAACTTCCTGCAAGACTAGACAAGAAGGCACAACTTGCACTCATCTCGTGGGCTCAAGACGTCGCCCCCACCTGGGGGCCACACTCAGCCCACCTACCCTAACTCCCAACCCTCAAGTGGCAAATAGAGTTATCCCTTCTCCCTCTCGTGCGCACGTCTCTGTCATCACCTTTAGAGCTTTTCAGCGCCGTATATGACTCGGTTAATAGCGGCTATTTCAGCAATTCCACGTTTGAATGCACGGATGAAGTGCAGCGCACGTTAATGTCCACGTGTTTTTTCAAAGCGAAAGCTTTACTACTCTTCTGCAGATTCTTTGCCGTGTGCGCGAGTTTGAACTTGAACCAAGGAAAGACAACGTGACAGCTATGACGTCACTCACCCGCCGCCACCACTGCCGCCGCTGCCTAAACCGAGCGCTCGGCTGTTTCTATATAGGCCGTCGGCGTTCTTTGTGTTCAATGGCGTTGGCGTTGACTACGTTCTAAACTCCAGAAAGGATTAAATCTGGGCCAGTTGGTACACAGGCGAAAAAAAACTATCTAGAACAGACGAGGAGCAAGAGGAGGAATTAACATCGCAACGAGTGAGCTATCAATTGTTCGACCATTTTGATGAAAGGAAGCACGCATAACTGGCTCCGTGGGTCAGTGGAGGCTTCAATCGCGCTTTGAGATACGTGGCGGTGGTAAGAGATGTGGACTGCATAAATTAGTGCTGACAACATTGTGGCACGCACGCGGCACTGCAGCAATAGGCCGGGTCGTAGCGTTCATTGGGTGAGTAACCTTTCGCGACCAATCACTGCCACCTGCCAGGGCGGCAGGTTGAGCGCGCTGCATATACCGCGTGCGGAAAGCATGCACTCAGACGCCAAGCCGCGTCTAATTGCTCGATACACCACAGCTTTCGCTCTCTAACCAGCTTCAGCACTAATTGAACCCCAGCTATTTTTTATTAGGTATACGCTTCCTTCGTATGAGTGCGATAAAAGTGAAGCTCTAACAGTTATCAAAATCTAGCGTGCTCAGTGCATTATGCGGCATCTCTACAAGTGACAGATAGTTGAGAGAGAACTGACGCCAACCCATATTTTTAGCTTTAGCCAACGCTTCCGGACCAAATCGGTCCCTTCTTCAGGGGTGACTAAAGTGGGCCTGCAGCAGCGGGTTGCTGCCTTCGCTCTCCCTTTCTTAGCACGTGGCGCAGTCCACTAAAGTCAGGTGGGTCTTGTAAATAGCCACAGTGCGGGAGCAGGTGACAAAGCGTTCGGCCAACTGTGCTGTCAGGTGGACGAAGTCGAGGCGTAAAGAAAACATCTCCGGAGCAAGTCCATCTGGTTCTGTTCTTGAGTTAGTTGAGAGAAAACTGACGCCAACCAATAGAGCAGTACACACTTCCCGTCACCCCAGCGACAGCAAATTAAAGCGCGTAGGCGTCAGCCTGCGTCCGCCAATCTAAGCCCACGCTGCCGTTAGAAAGCGCTATTAGCTTGTCTACAGCTTGACTGGCTGAACGCCTAGAAGTGAACGCCGTGCGATACGACCAAAAGGCGCTTTCGGGTGCGCACGAGTGATGATTGTGTTTCAGCGGGCTTGACCATTTGTCTTGGCACGTATAACGCGCCCCGTAGGTTGAAAAGTTCAACGCAGCGAGCGGAGCATCACGTATATGTTGAACTTAGGTGGTTCGCGTGTGTTCTTTCTGTTGGTGGTGGTAGTGGTAGTAAACCTTTATTGGATGCACTGGGGCGGGTTTTAGAAGAGAGTGGAGGGTTTCACCGCTCGCTTGCTTGGGTGGCAGCCCTCATTCCGGGAAATCACTGGCGGTAGCCGCTGTCCGCGCTCTCTGGACCACAGCCTTCTGGGACCCCAGGTCCAAGCAGCTGGACAAGGTCGCCTCCCAGTCCTTCCTCGTTAGCTGATTTACTCTCTTTATTTGCAAATTTTTCTGGTGGGCCAATACCATATGATATGCGTCTGCCCACTTCTCACAAAATTTACAGTACCCCTGAAAAAGTTCGGTCATATGTTTTAGAATCGCAGGGCTTACAAAAGACTCCGTTAGCAGCCTTCTGAGGTGTTGTTCCTCAGTTCTATCCAGGCCCTTGGCTGGCTGTGGGAACGTCTGCCTACTGAGGCGCAAATATGCTGTAATGTCGGCATACGTCGTAAGCGGATTCAGTACAGGAGTCCCGACAGGGTCTGGGAATTCAGTGGAACTCCCGGGGAGAGACGCTCGGGCGGCTGTGTGAGGAGCCTCGTTTCCTTCTATTCCCTGGTGTCCTGGCACCCATGCCAATTGTTTTATTCTCTGCATTGAGCTGTCTTGCGCGTTTGCTAAAATTTTTTCTGTCAAATGGCGCTATTCCCATTATATAATTTCGACAGGCGTGTTGAGAATCAGAAATAATGCGCGTGGCATGGGAGTGAGTGGCTGCCAGCGCTATCGCTACTCCCTCGGCTAGCGTAACTTTACCAGTTTTCACCAAGTGTCCATCCACCTGCTTTTCCTCGTGTATCAACGCGATGGTGCAGATGCCCCCTTGCGTAAGGCTCGCCGCGTCTAGATAATACGTGCCATTTTTCTGCTATTATACTTATCTGCAGCTCTAGCTCGGGCTTCTCTCATAACTGGATTGTGCTCGGGATGCATTTTGGCCAACAGAAAAAACGTGCATCCCGAGTTCTGTTGGCCAGAAAATTCTGAGTGCACTTAGGTCTGCTTATGCGGAGGAATAGCATGTGTTTTGAGGAAAGGAAACATTTTTGAGTAAAGGAATACTTACAGTAGCTCTGTACATCTCGGTGGACACCTCAACCCCACCTTACGCTTTTTTGTGACCCATGACTCAGCATTTTGCGTGATCATGACTCGGCGCTTTTCATGACCCATCGTTGTCCATGACTTATGATCCTGACTTTGATAACCACGACTCAATTCCTTCCACATACAATGACTCCGGTCATGACCACATTATGACAACGGAATCTCGACTCAATTACAATGACTCACATGGCCATGACAATCATATGACACAATATACCAATTGTAATACACATTCAATCATGGCTACTATATACTAGCTGATGACGTCATAATGTGCGACCCATTTTGGTTTCACAATTTGCATCCACTTTTTGTGGACACATTAGCTGCCGACGAAGCCCCAGTAACGCTTTCGCATTAAAAACCGGCGGCGGCTGATAATGCTGATATAGATCTTATTTACTCACAAAAATAGGGGGACCAGCCCGAGGTCGGGTTGCGCTGCAGTAAAGGCGGTCGGTGGGAATCTCTTAGGTCTCTGCGGCCTTCAATGCGTTGGAAATTATGTGGAGCTGTTTGGCCAGATCAGTGGTGTCCAGGAGGGACTCCCACGCTTCCTCAGTAGTTAAATAGTCAGCGTTCTTTTGCGCACATTCGTCCACAACATGTGACGGAATATCACCAGTTGTGAGCAGTGTTCGCACGCAGGTGCAGTAAGATTGGTGAAAAGTCTGTGCTAGCCATGGGTTCAGGAAGGTTCCTGTTTGTATTTGGCGCCAATTGACGGCGTCTCCCGCTGTTCTGGAGGGTATGGACAACGCTCGAGCCGGTAATGTTGGAGGATGCCCTTGTACGCCACAAGCAGCGTATGAGTGCCTTGGAGAGTGGGCACTGAGAGCATAGGCACGAGGAGGCGGGTTACCACCCCGGCAACGGCGGCTTCTTCGAACCCGACCGCGGCAGCTGCGTTTTTATGGATGAGAAGCGCTAAGACGCCTGTGTACTGTGCGATGTCAGTGCACTTTAAAGATCCCCAGGTGGTCGAAATTATTCCGGAACCCTCCAGTACGGCACCTCTTTCTTCCTTTCTTCTTTCACACCCTCCTTTATCCCTTCCCTTACGGCGCGGTTCAGGTGTCCAACGATATATGAGACAGATACTGCGCCATTTCCTTCCCCCAAGACCATTATTATTATTATTATTATTATTATTATTATTATTATTATTATTATTATTATTATTATTATTATTATTAACGGCGGCTTCATTTTCATGGAAGCGAAGCGGATAACAGATCAGTGCGTTGCGCGATGTCAGTGTACGTTACCATGGTCGAAACTAACCCGGGGCCCTACAATCCGGAGCCTTTTCTCTCTTGCTCTTTTCACATTCTGCATTAATCCTTTTTCTCAGATCGAAACTGAGGTGCGCACCGAGAATCTAGATGATTACTGCGTCTATTCATTCGTAGGGACCAGTTTTATTGTTATACGACAGCGAAGCGAGCACGTTGAGGAGATTTCCCGGCAATGTGCCGCTGTCACACTCGGTTAGGGGTTCAGGGATTCAGGGGCATAGAATGTGGGCCCCTATTGATCACACTAGTACCGTAAAGACTCAGATCGAATGCGCGAGAGGCCAAACACAGAGTTCCTATTGGAAACTTGCGCCAGCCATCGGTAAGAAGTCGAACAATGAACAAACACAAGGAAGAGTGTCTATGAAAACGGGTCTCACTATGAGTGTCTTATAGCATGGGTGTCTGTTGGGAGCGACTATGATACCGCGTTGTCACATGCAATTAGTGACTAAGTTCCCCCCCCCCCCCTCCGCATAGAGGTGATTTCTTTCTGTGACTTCGACCACAAAGCAAAGACACATCGGAATTAATGCTATCGTGAAGCAACGCAGCCACCGTATGCGCCCGATTTCATCCAACCAACTTCAGCTGGTCGGTCAGCGCAGAATCTGCGGCGCAATACAGTAATATGAAGCCGCCGCATGACAACGCACATTATTCCTAATTATTCCACGTGCCCGCCATTGCAGCGGCTGCCAGATCGGTACTGCAGCGCTAGGCTCGATACGAACTGACCCGCTCACTTGCAAACATTATTCTCGGCACACATTTCATGCATGACAAGCAAGAAACATCGCGGAGCAAAGCGAGTCAGGCGCGCACCACTCGCCTGAGCAACGTCCGCAGCATCAGAAGGTGACAGCGTAGACATTGCAGCGCGGAGATCATACCCACTTACGAACGACTTCTAAACGAAGAGCTCCGCCAATGCCACTTGGATCAGAAACGGCCGAGCGTTTCCTTCTTATCACGCGTCTCATGTCGCACAAATGCGCTGCGTCTCCGGCGGCGAGTACAGACTGCTCATGGCAACCGCGTATGGAGCGAGAGCCCAACTTGCAGGTGGTGTCAGTGCACGTTAAGATCCTCAGGTGGTCGAAATTATTCCGGAGTCCTCCTCTACGGCACCCCTTTCTTCCTTTCATCTTTCACTCCCTTCTTTATCTCTTCCTTTATGGCGCGGTTTTGGTGTCCGCCGATATATGAGACAGATAGTGCGCCATTTCCCTTCTCCAGAAAACAATTACATATATGCTGGGTGTCCCAGCTAACTTGGACCAAAACTTCAAAAAAAAAAACTGCGTTCTTCAGAACTGAAATCGCGTTGGTGGCGTTAAGGTTTATCTCAAGTTTTTTTTTTAAAGTTGCAGTACCATTTTCTTGATCGCCTCTACTTGAATAATTCGTCGAGATAAATGAATTTTTGAAATATAGCTTACAACGTTCAGGAGTCAGTATTAAATTTGTGAAGCTCCATGAATATTGTCCGACCCACACATTTCCAATGGGACAGATTTAGCGTGGCCGTTTAAATTCAGGAAAAACACAAGCACCGGAGTTTTAAACATAACACGTGACAGCGCGCTCCGCACACCCGAACGCGCCACTGTTACAGCGCCCTCACTCGCCGCGGAGGCTCAGTGGTTACGGCGCTCGACTACTGATCCGGAGTTCCCGGGTTCGAACCCGACCGCGGCGGCTGCGTTTTTATGGAGGAAAAACGTTAAGGCGCCCGTGTGCTGTGCGATGTCAGTGCACGTTAAAGATCCCCAGGTGGTCGAAATTATTCCGGAGCCCTCCACTACGCACTTCCTCCTTCCTTTCATCTTTCACTCCCTCCTTTATTCCTTCCCTCACGGCGCGGTTCAGGTGTCCAACGATGTATGAGATAGATACTGCGCCATTTCCTTTCCCCAGAAACCAATTATTATTATTATTATTCGAAACCGACCGCGGCGGCTGCGTTTTTATGGAGGAAAAACGCTAAGGCGCCCGTGTGCTGTACGATGTCAGTGCACGTTAAAGATCCCCAGGTAGTCGAAATTATTCCGGAGCCCCCCTCCCCCCCCCCCCTACGGCACCTCCTTCTTCCTTTCTTCTTTCACTGCCTCCCTTATCCTTTCCCTTACGGCGCGGTTCAGGTGTCCAACGATAAATGAGACAGATACTGCGTGATTTCCTTTCCCCCAAAACCAATTATTATTACAGCGCCCTCATTCGTGCATGGTAAAAAACATCGCTCGCTTCGCGCCTTTCGTGGTGCACACGACAGAGCTAAGCGTTGTGGTTGGTTCCACCATAAGCGCCAGTGGGTTCGGGAAGCAGATAAAAGAAAGCCGGCTCCCGTTTCTGCGGCAATAATTGCGCTCTCACGCTAGCAGAATGCATCATTTGTCGCCAGCCGCAGCTGGTAACGTCAGAGCCGACCAAAGTTCGAAGCCCTTTCTGGCAAGCGAAGAGAAGGCGCGGAGCTGGAATTGTTTTTCGCAAATAAAGGATGAGAGCGCTGTAATCGCGGCGCATTCGGGCGCATGAAGTGCGCTGTCACGTGGTATTTTTTAAACTCCGCGGGCTTTCGTTTTTCCCGAATAAAAGCGTCCACGCTAAGCCAATCGCGTTGGAAGTGCCTGCATTGAGCAATGTTTGTGGAGCTTCTCAACTTTCCTATTGACACCTGAACATTTGAAGCAATATTTAAAAAATAATTATTTATCTCCAATGATTATCCTAGTAGGACGATAAAAAAAATGGCACTGTTACTTAAGATAAACCTCTAACAACAGCCACGCGATTTCAGTTCTGAAGAACCCTAAGGTTCTTTTTTTTCAAATCTTGGTTCAAGATAGCTGGGACACACTGTAGATATGATGACCACAGCGGGCGGTTATCACGCATCGCTATCAGAAATTGACCGGGCCGCTTGCTGCATACTGACACGCGAAACGATAACGTTGACCATTGCTCTCAGGATAAGCTTCTCGTAGGTCGCAGTAAGGAGGCAAAGTCATCCACGCTTGGTTTATTGTGAGATGCCGGACAAGAACGCAGTCTCTTTCTGGCAGACGATAAAAAATTTGGAGGACGCTTACGCTTCGGCTTTAAGAGCGGAACGCGACGGCGTTTTGCACCACTGCCAGGGAGACCACGGAACGCCATTGTCCATTCTGCGCCACGCCTTGTCCGTTAGACAAATCGCTCTGCTACGTACGGTGAAACGGACGTGCGGAGCAGCATACCACGTACAACTCCTGCCAGGCGCCTTGCCGAAACGCGTGGTTCTCAAGTTGCAGTCGTAGTTCGTCGGCACATCGTTCTTTGTGCGATGTCAGTGCACGTTAAAGATCCCCAGGTGGTCGAAATTATTCCGCAGCCCTCCACTACGGCACCTCTTCTTCCTTTCTTCTTTCACTCCCTCCTTTATCCCTTCCCTTACGGCGTGGTTCAGGTGTCCAACGATATATGAGACAGATACCGCGCCATTTCCCTTCCCTCCAAAAACCAATTATATTATAAACATCGTTCTCAACAAACCCGATGCCACGACCGCCAGCATAGCTTCCGCGCCGAACGAAAGGGCAGCAAGCCACAAGCTACGTGTTGAACACGCTTCGCATGTGCGCGGCGTTGTTCGCTGCTCACCGCGTGATTCCTGCGTGCCCGCACGGCCCCACTGCTCCCGAACGAGAGATATCTCAAACGCGTCACTCCCTTCCCTTAAAATCAATTTTCATTTCAGTTTCCTTTCCTATCGGCGCGGCTCGGGTGTACACAGAGATATGTGAGACAGGCCTCACTTCCTTTCCTTAAAACCGATTTTCATTTCATTTTCTTTCCGTTGCGGCGCGGTGTGACAAGGCTTCCCTTCATGTGACAAGGCTTCCCTTCATTTCCTTGCGCTGCCGTCGCGCGCTATCTGTTGGGGCAGTGGTGTGCATTGCGAGGAGGAGGAGGAGGGATTTTTCGCTCATGGCCGACGCCAACGACGCCGGCTTTTCTGCGACACGAGCTCCTTAACGCTGTCGCATTAAAATGCTCGTTGATGCTCCTTTCATCGCAGCACGCTGAACAAACGTGCGGACATCGTAATGGCAAGTCACTACTGCGTTCACTTGTGCCGGCCGATTTAACGCACTTGTACAATGTACGAGCTTTAATGCGTGAAGCATTGCAGGGCCAATGGCGATAGTACTAAGTGGTTTTTATTAAAATAATAATAAAAAGGAAGGGAGAGACACTTTCTAGCCACGGCATCTGCCATCATTACTGAAGCACCTGAGCTGGGTCATAACAATAATAACAATTGTTTTGGGGGAAAGGAAATGGCGCAGTATCTGTCTCATATATCGCTGGACACCTGATCCGCGCCGGAAGGGAAGGGATAAGGGAGGGAGTCAAAGAAGAAAGGAAGAAAGAGGTGCCGTAGTGGAGGGCGCCGGAATAGTTACGGCCAGCTGCGGATCTTTACCATGCACTGACTTCGCACAGCACACGGGCGCCTTAGCGTTTTTCCTCCATAAAAACGCAGCCGCCGCGGTCGGGTTCGAACCCGGGAACTCCGGATCAGTAGTCGAGCGCCCTAACCACTGAGCCACCGCGGCGGGTGCGTCGAGAGGGAAGAATTAAGAATGGGGACGATGGCGAGGAGGCAAGGAAGAGGAGTACGAGGAGGAAAGGTAAGCATCAAGCGGTGCCGCGGCGGCCGCGTGGAGGCCACGAAAGGGAGCGCGTGGTGTGCGTGGCGGCGTTGGCCTCGACGCTGGCGCATTTTTTTACTTTTTTTAATATCTAGTGCCAATCAATTAGTTTTTTTGAAGAAAATTACTTATAAAGCAGCAGAAATAACCACCATGCCGCCGGTGGGATCCGAACCCACGACCTCCGAATATCGCGTTCGGTGCTCTTACCAACTGAGAGCTACGGCGACGGCTGTCCAATCTGCTGCTTTCGTGGGTATTTATGTTTTGCGTGTAAGCGAACCTTGAGAGTGTTCACCAGCGCCACCCTCGTCCATAGCGGTGGACGTAGCACGTCCTGTAATACCGCAAGTGTGACGTAAGACGTCATCTAACGGCGAGGGCGGAAACTGTGCGAGAGCCCTCTTATGCTACCTATGGCATCAAGACTGCCAGAACCGAGACCCCCGTTAAGCTATTAGCAGAAGAGGCAAATGAAGTGAGGGGCTCGTTTGACAAACATATTTAGGAAGCCAACAGTCACCGAAATCAAGGTGCATAGGGGAATGTTTCTCTGCGTGCGCGCGCGCGCGCGCGCGTGTGTGCGTGTGTGTGTGTGTGTGTGGTGGTGGTGGTGGGGGGGGTGTGTGTGTGTGTGTGTGTGTGTGTGTGTGTGTGTGTGTGTGTGTGTGTGTGTGTGTGTGTGTGTGTGTGTGTGTGTGTGTGTGTGTGTGTGTGTGTGTGTGTGTGTGTGTGTGTGTGTGTGTGTGTGTGTGTGTGTGTGTGTGTGTGTGTGTGTGTGTGTGTGTGTGTGTGTGTGTGTGTGTGTGTGTGTTCATCAAGACTCGTTATGCCCAACTTGTTCTATGGACAGTTGTTACCCCATAAGCTGCTGCCACAGTTTTTTTTTGTTGCGTAACATAGAATGGAATGCTCATCGAAAAGTAGACTCATGAGTTAACACATATTAGATATTCTACACTGTGAACTAGCCGTCATTTAAATGCGGCAATGATTCTTGTTCGTAATCGTTTAATACCATGTTGTCACAACCTAAACCGAAATGGCTAGAGGAAGTGTTCAGTCACCCATTCATCGCGCAAATATTTATTGCAGACAAATGTCCCCACAGCGGACAGGAAATAAAGAGAAATGACGCCCCCGAAGATACATCTGCACGGCACACCCATGTTTTCAACAAGTCACACAGTGCCGCCGGCCACTCGTAACCCGAGCACCCATAATCACAAAATGTATTGAATGGAGCACCAAGACGCAAAAGGATGGCGGCGTTGTTTTTGTCGCCGCAGAAAACAGTCCAACGACCGTGCAGCCAAACTCGTGTCACGTCGCACACACGGCAGTACTCGAGCACAGTGCCCGCACGAATCGCGATCAAAATGGTAATGGATACGTAGCAGAAATAACGTCGTGTGGTCGCGATCACTGCAACTATCGCAACGAATGCGACTAGCTGCGCAACGCCACGATCACTTCAGCATTCGGAAAGCACGGCGTCCGTCGTGAGCTTTCGAAAGTGCACATTTCGCTGCCTTGACCTAAAAGCACTCGCTCCGATCGCAATCACGTTCACTACGCGGTCACTTGTCACTGCTATGCAGCTCATGGACGCACAAGAAATTCACCGTGAGCAGCTGTCACTCACCGCTGTCCGTGATGATCCTCGCAGGAATTAGGAACGCTTGCAACAACCACAAACTGCTCCATATAAACACTTCGTGACACCTCCAACGCGTAGGGCTTGCGTCGGTTTGAAGAGGCGCTCTGTCAACTCCATCAGCGTAGATGATTACAGAATTCAACTAGTGGAACTGTCGCTCGCCACTGCTGCACGCGGCGAAGTTTGCTGTCGCTCTGAACACTCGTATCAACAGGTGGCCAATATAATATGCTTTGCGACAAAACCGCCACTGCCCAGGCCTTGCTCCCCAGTTCAGTCGACGGACGGCCATCTTGCCCTGGCAGAAGCGAGACGTCACTGACATCACGAAAAAAGCAGCCAATAGCTCCAATCCGGTCGCCGGCCGGACCCGCTCGCCCGCCTGAAAGTTGAAGTTGACCAACTTTCCATCCGTTTGCCGGACGAGGCGGACCCGCCAGGCTCGCTTCGCGAGCGGCGCCCGGCGTTATTTTGACCAGGTGAAAATAACGGAAAGCCAAGCCAAATCGTTATTCCGACCTGGTCGTAATAACGAAAGCGTTATTTTCACCCATGGATTATAGATTGGCTTGGCGTCATTTGTGATTTGTGGATCGCGGTCGTGCGGGCGCGGGCGTTTTGCATCGCTTGCTTGTTTGGTCGGCCTCTGGATGCGCTGGACGTGTGGTGTGGCACATTCGTTGTGAAAGGACGCTTGTGTGGTTTGTGGGCTCGCACTTGTGTAGTGCCTGTGCCTTCGAAGGCACTCCGGAAAAATGAAAGTCTTTTCGAAGTTTTCTCAGGAAAATCTTGTCGTAATTGACCGTATGAAAATACGCTTTCATTTCGCGCAATTTATGGGTTGTTCGAGTGGCCATATGTACGCTCATCCGTTCCGAACTTTCGTCTTAATTTGCGCAGAGTATAGGCAAGTTAGTAATGTGAATTCTTTACAACGTGTGGCAATGGTCAGAAATACGATCAGGCACGGTGGTTCCGCAGTCCCCGAGGCATCCGTCAGTCGAAGCGAGCAGCGGTGTCATACGTACAGGGTCGTCCACCCTGAACACGCGAGTGCGTGGCTGCACTCTCTGAAAGGCCACTGCGTCCGACACGGCCATTCATCGCAGTCGAGTGGCGCAGAAGTTGGACCTGGGCGTGGCGCTTCGCGTCATCTGCCACTTCGCTTCGATGCGCGGCCGTGTCGGACGCAGTGGCCCTCCACAGAGCGCAACCAAGCGCTCGCGTTACGACAAGAGAAGAAGGCTGCTAGTGGCACGCCGACAGGACCAGATGGTATTCCGATTATGTTAATTAAGAAGTTAGGACCAAAATCCAAGCAAACATTAATAGAGTTAGTGAACAAAATGATAGTGGATGAATGGCGATCAAGCAGAATGAACTTGATATATAGAGGAAAAGGGGACAAAGCTGACATAAGCAAATACCGTCCCATAACAGTGAAGTGTGTGGTTTATAAAGTGGTGATGCAGATTATAAAGGACAGACTGCAGGCTTGGATGGAGAACGATGGGGTGCTAGGGGAGCTACACAATGGGTTCCGGAAACAGAAGAGGTTGGAGCTAGGACAATGTTTTCATTGACACATTATATAGAGATTGCTGAAAAGGAACACAGGCCCCTATGGCTAGCATTTCTGGATATCAGGTGAGCCTACGGCAACGTTATTCAAGATGATTTGTGGGAAACAATGGGCACATCCTATGGCGATCAAGTAGAATGAACACGATATATAAGGGAAAGGGGTACAAAGCTAACATAAGCAAATACCGTCCTTCAGAAACGCACTGCGTCGAGTCTCGGTTAGCCTGGGCAGCTGTCTGTGGAAGGTATTTAGCAATGAAGAGAGAGCATGCCTGGAGCGTGCGAAGATGCGGTACGCGCGCGCTTCTTCCCTGTTATCGCGGTGGCCGCATTAAAAATCCCATAGAATCATCGCTGTATTGGAATCTAGAAATTCTGTATTTTAAGGTGCAGGCGACAAGAATAAAGCGGATGGCAGAAACAAAATTGTCGGAGCGAACCCACGCAAGCGCATTTCGTACAGTGCTGTTTGTGCAGTCTGCCGCGGCATAGTTTTGTTTTTGTGCTGTCGTTCGCGCTAGCGTCGCAGCGTCGATGTAACAAACAACAGACGCACAAAAAATCACATGGTCTGTAAGTGTGCTGGCGTTGGCCTGGGTGCTTCCAGAAGTCGCCGAACGCAGCGGCGAACAAGTGCCTATATAGAGTACGTGTATAGTATCGCTTTTTCTGGCCAGCGTCGCCATTACGCGCGCATTGAACGAATTCCGGGACGGTATAAACTACCATCGTGAGATGACTTTCGCGACGTACGACAAGGGAATTATGCAACAATTGCATTATGTAACAGATATAGGCGATCGAGTTTCAGTTGTAGGGGCTTATGTGGCAGCTGGACTACCTGGCTCATATGAAAGAAAAAAACTTACCGGGAAAAACGCAGCAACCGCGAACGTAGCAGCGGGTTCTACTAGATGTTTGTTTTGCAAAGGGAAAAATTAATCCTGCCTCTTTTCATTGCGAGGGCTAAAAGCGCCAGATGCGGAATTCCATCTCATATCGATATCACCGTTTCGCTGTGCCGCATGCAAGCACTATGATCAGTACGTTTAGTGGTAAAACCTTTTATGCGCGATCCTTCCTCAAACACACGCTCACACAGTGAATTCTCGTTGTTTTGTGCTCGCTTTTATAGCTCAAAGTTTCGGTCAATCTATTGGAAGTGAATTACGAGCGCCAAGAGTGAGCGCGTGTGTGCGGCGGTGGTTTTGTAGCCGTGCTCCCTTTGAGCAGTCTTATATATATAATTGTCGCTATAATAAAATTTTGAGATTTTCGACAAGTCTTTTGAAGATGAAGTCAATATATCCAACGATCATTAAGTTTAGGGACAAACTGTGCGCACACCATGGGTGGGAAATATATATATGGCCACGTACCAACGGTCAGGCATTCGACGCCTCGATACTTCAAACTATTAAGTGACCAAAAATTTGTTCAAACTATGCTGATTAGAAACAAAGGGTAAGGGGACCGAAAAATAGTTCTTTACGCTGAGTTCGGAATAAAGAGAGCCCGACCAGAGGGGTTGGTACGGGTCTTTTCATTCTTATGCGACCGCTCATCAGCAATGTCAGCGGCGCCTCATAGCTTCCACTCGATAGGCCCCGCATACGCTAAGATAAACTGGTCCCATGTCGTGGCAGAAACAGGAGCGCAGCTGGAGAAACTGCACTTCGAAAGCACCGTGTGACAGGTGTAGTAGACGAGTATGCAGCACGCTGCATTTCCATGCTTCATCGATCAGGACAGGTAAGCTGTACTGCCGTTGCGTATGCTTATATTACCGGCAGCTTGGTTGCACTGAAATATGCGATTTTGACGGGAGCGAAGTGCCAGTTTGTAAATACCGCCGGTTTGAATTAAGCGATTTTCCTGTCTACAGTACACACCTTACATACCCCTCTGGCAATGGCCCTCAGCAGTCGAGGAAAGAAAACATCAATCTGACATTAACAGGTGATGCGAATTAACTCAGCCACCTAGCTCAGACTACTGTTCTGCTTGAGGAAATATAGGTCAACAGTAAGAGAAGATTATAAATCAAATTTAGCGAATATTTAGGGCCTCTTATTAGCAAACCCTGATATTACCCAGTTTGTGCACCCGAAACATAAATCACGAAAGCCAGGGTAAACGCAATTCCTGCTCAAAAAGTGCCTTCAAGAGAAATGTAATTTTCCAGTGCAAGTCTCAAGCTACCGTATAGAAACTGGCATATGTCTTGAACCTGAAGGCAATGGATAAACTGGCCATGTGATGGTTTCCATGTCATGTTGCATGACATGAATTACCGAGGAAGACATCATTTTCTTTATGCCTTTACAGTGCAGTTTCGGGTAATGCGAATTTAAAAAACTGCCAGCAAGAGCCCAGTGCTACAGAATCCGCCTCGTTTGCAGCGAGTTGCAATCCCAGTAGCACTGCTAGGGCTGTTATCTTGCCTTTGTAAAATACCTACAAAGAACCTTCAATTCAAAGGGCCTCAATTACAATGTTCACTGGGCTTCAGCACCCATTTAGCAGTTGTCTTAAAGCAGTAGGTTGGCGAATTTTTTTTTTCATTAGCTTTGTGGAGAATTTTCTGCTGCAATGGCATAAACAGGAAGGCAATATGCGGTTCTGCAGCAACACTTCAGACTGTGATGCGACACACGGCAAGCACTTACCTCAAAGATGAGTAGGTTACTCAGAGGAAACAATGTGGTGGCTGGGTATGGTCTTAAAAAAAACTGCTTTGTAACACGGTTTTTCTATACGGCCAACGAAGTTGTTACTCATTTATTCACACGCTTCATCAATTACTGACAAGGCGCGTTGGTAGGAATACTTTATTTGGCAAGGAAGTCCTGGCCGACGTGGGCCTAATGCGACTCTGCCTGTAGGCCAAGGTGCAGACTTGTGGGCACAATCTTGAGCCAGTAGCCTGGAACGGGGAATAGGTGCCTTGGACCAGAGAATGCCGTGCCATGCAAGGTCGGCTGCTGCAGTCCCTCCACTAATGTCAGTCATACACAGGGTTGGATGCCATGAAAAGAGAAAAAAGTATGCAAGCTCAAAACAATAAAATGCAATTAATAAACTACTAAGAGAAACCCAGAAACAAATACACAAAAAATGGAATGCATATGAGGGAAAAAAGATAAGGACATCTCCCAACAGGCTACAGCAGCAGCCCACGCACTCCTGTAGTGGCTTTGCGTATGGGCATTAGAAATATCCTTAAAAAAAGGATAAAAGGAACATTGTTCAAGATGTGCCAGAGAAACCACACACAAAAAGAAGTGTGTACAAGGCAGAGACCAAAAATGAATAAAAATAGTCAAGACAAACAACGAAAGGGTTTCTGAAAGGCTTCTGACGCTGGCACACAGGCGGTCACAAGCTCCATATGCTAAACCCAAAACCTTAAAGGGGCGGAGACATCAAATTTTTGGTTGGAGTGTTCTTAGTTTCAAACATTGCATACTCCCACCCGGTGCGTGATACGTGCTCCGCAATTCAAATATGCACATTAAATATTATCGCAATATTTATACTGAGCAATTTCGGTTTCTGAGTGTTGGGGTGCCTTATGACGTCACTCCCGAGTTAGAGCAGCAACCCTGGTCATGTGGGCTCCAAAAGTAGTGACACAGGGACCGCTGCATCGTCTGCTCTCGTACACATGCTGTGCATATCAGGGCCTTTCGAAATGCCGGCCAGTACTGCGATATGCTTTATTTTCGAGAAGTTCAAATTATAAAACGGATATTTGAAATTACAATACAAACATGTTTCCACAAAATGCAGTGATGAAAAGAAACATTTCATTCCTCTTCATAATTTATCGCTCCTAAAGCTTATTGAGCATCTCAATGAATGAGGGAAAATCATGTAGAATGGTACAATTAGTCTGAGCCATAACTGTGTTCAGGAAAAAACATGACAGCTTGACTTTGTAAGCTGCCGAACGACAATCTTTCGGCTTTTCATTTCTCAGCCTTTTGGCGAAGATCATAGCACCGAAGGACGGCCTTGTGGTAGAGCATCCGCCTCACATTCGGGAGGTGCTGTGTTCGATTCCCAGTGTCGCCGGGTACCCACCGGTTTTAAGAATTCCCCGCCATGGTGCTCGGCTCATTCAGGGTGAGATGCTTGGGAGAAGGGTCTTCGACCAAACCGTTGCCTTCACGGATCAGAGATAAGTTCCGCCGTCAAGCAACCCTAAATCCACCTCGTGCGGTAGAAGCCCATCTTTTTTTTTAACCCGTCATGAACACCTGCCGATGCGTGTGAGCCAGCCACAACGGTAGCAAGCAAATACCGCTGCACTTTGCTCGAAGGCGGTTTGTGAGCGGAGAGAGCTATGGCACATCTCTCTTGAGGCTAGAGAAGTGAACGTAAGTTTTGTAACTGGCACAAGGCGAGAGTTTTGGACTGCGGGTTTTAACCACGTGGAGACGTTTTTGTGCCCGCATTTGACGGGAATTTTGAGGCGCACGCTACCCTTCCCACACAGTGCACCTCTGGAGAGCCGAGCACTAGGCCGGGGGACCGCCTGTTCCTATTGGATTAATTGGCTGGTGGACCAAAGGCTGCGGGAATCGTACCCACGGCCTCCCGTAGCCGAGGCGTGCACTTAAGCACGAGGCCACAGCTGCGGTGGAGATACTCTTGTCACAGTTCAGACACTGAAAAGGCACATGACGTGATGTGGCATTGTTGAGAAACATTAATGACACAAAAAATCTATGAACAGCAGCAGCTTAAGATACAACAAAAGTGAGAGCATTAACAAGACGACCTCTTCCACACTCCCTTGTGACACCTCCAGCTGTGGAATGCTGCCCCAGATGCAGCATTCTTGACGGGACATGGCCCGCTTAACTCTTGAGTATGGGTTTCACCACACTGGTGTCCCTGGCCGTAACGGACCCACAGCAGCTGCCACATTTCAACTAGGAATCTGCGCAGGAATTTCAGCAGCTGTTTCCCTTCTCACTAGATGAAAAGTGCCTGGGTGATCCGGAGTCTTACATTTGGATGTTTGTTAAAATTATGCTCTCAAGTTTTTGCTTTCTTTTAATGGTTCATAAGAGTGGTGGCCATATGTGCTGACATTACATGTGCTTTCACAAAAGAAACAAACAACTCTACTCTGAGAAAATTCTGGAAGAGTTCTAAACGGAACACTCTGCATGCTTTCAGAGGCTCCATACACTCCTCATTGTATTGCAAAAGAATATTTCAGGCTTTCAAGAAGGAACCCTTGAACAAGAGGGCTGAGAAAGAATGGTTTGCTCATTACTGAGAAGCACTGCCTTTTACTGCCTTTCTAATGAAGGCACACTCTGACATCCCTTTCGATAGCAGCAATGCCACAGGACAAGCACCAAGCGATTTCCACAAAAAGTAAGCTTTTTACGACCTCGTCATCACAGCTCGAACCGCAGAGAAACTAGCCTCTATTTGTTTCTCCAATAGCCTACAAGATTGACGAGGCCTGAGAGAAAGATTTACAGATCGATTTTGATGACCCACTGGGGTGGCGTGGCACCTCGCATCAGTATACTGAAAGTGCATGAATTCTGCACATTACTATGACTAGGGCTTATTCCACAGAAAATACTTTTGAACTTAGCTGTGTCTATTCATATTGTCACGTACCGGTCGCTCGAGTCATGACTAAGGCCGCTCCAAGATAGCATCTGCACCAAGAAACAGAAGAACATTGGTCGTTGCTGCATTGCTGCTGCTGTTCCATGCCCACTGAAGGCGCTCGGTGATTGCCAGTGCTTAAATGGGCGCGATACACTTGATGACTGTGACGATGGGGCTTGCGCGGCCAGAGGTGCAGACCACTTGAAGGCGATGGCTTCTTCCGGTGGCGTCGGGCAACATTCGCTCATTCGTAGCGAGTCGGGCTTGAACTGTACAGGCAGCCGAAGAGGCGATACGGGGCGCTCAGTCGATGTCAGGCAGAGAACGTGCTGCCGGTCGCTCGAGTCATGACTAAGGCCGCTCCAAGATAGCATCTGCACCAAGAAACAGAATAACATTGGTCGTTGCTGCATTGTTGCTGCTGTTCCATGCCCACTCCAGCAAGCGCGTGCTGGTTTTTTCTTGATACCTGACTTCACCCCTAGCAGTATTGGGAAATTGTCACTAATGTCGTAATGAACCACAGCGGACACAACGCTCTTCTCATCAAAATTAGTAATAAAAAGTTCAATGAATAATTCTGTATACACAGGAACTCTTGTAGGCTTACCAATTGCGTTAATGCAGCCATATGCGGAGAGCAGCAAAATGAAATATTTTGCTGTGCTGCTGTCAGAAAACAGATTTACATTTAAAATGCCGCCTAGAATTACACGGAAATTGTTAGAGATCACAAAACTAAAAAATATATCAAGGAAACAAAATAATTCTGAATTGTGGCCATCAGGAGGGCTGTAACACACTCAATTATAGTAGGGTCAAAATTTAAGCGACACAACATAATCTCGGTGCTAGGTCACAATCTATACACTTTTTCACTAAAGCATGAACACCGCCACCACGATTTAAGGACCTGTCCACGAAGAATGAGTTGTACCCGGGCATATTAATTACTTCATCACAGGAGTACCAGGTTTCCGTAATCATAAACACTTCAAACTTATCTAGTATATTAAACAGGTATTCAAGATCAGCCGTTTCATTCACGGCAGACCGTGCATTCACATGAGACAACGAAAAGATGTGTTTGTTAATATTTCGTTACATTTTACTGCATTCATCGTGACTTGATTGTAAGCTCCTAGACCGTCTTGTTCATTGATAAGACTGCGCACGTCTAGATTGATCAAGGTATCCGGCGTCTTGACCGAGTGGCCCGTACTTCCGTACTGTGCTCTACTTCGCTTCCTTCGTTTTTTGGTTCTACTTCAACGATGTCGTTGCTGTCGTTGTCCCACGTGAAAAGACAATTAATTAGGACTTTATAATACGTCAACCTACCAATTTCTTTCTTGTCGCAATTTTCTTTGGTTCGAATCCACACTTTTTTCCTTACCTCTCGGACCCTTCGCGAAAAATCTTCACTGATTGAATAGGTAGATCCTCCAAGTTTAGAACACTGGTTTAAAATGCTCACTTTGTCACGGTAATCTAGTAATCTAAAGATCACAGGTCTATATTTGCTTCCATTGTCTGCCTTTCGTCTAACTAGCCAATGTATTCTTCCAACACCTGATACCGTCACGTTTAGCTTATCTTAAAGAATATCTTTTGTTACTATTCCTGAATTAAGTTATCCGTAAGACTCTTCTCCTTTCTCCTCTATGCCAAAAACAATCAGGTTTGATCGTCGGCTTCTATTTCCTAAACCATCAATTTTTTTTCTTTACTGACAGCTGTTGCCTCAATTCGGTTACTTTTTTTCACATTCCATGACTTTTTCCTGAAGGCTGCCTATCTATTCCAGCTTCTTTTCAACAACGTTTAGCCTCTGGTTCGTTTCATTTAAGAGCGTTAGCTCTTTTTGCTCATCACGTATCGAGATATTTTCTTTGCCAATTTCCTGCTTAAATATCCAGTATGTTCCCAGTACCGATTTCGTCAGCATCCCTGTTTTCCACAGAGCTCTCTCTGTTTATTCAACCTTTTTCTAAACAGATAATTGCTGATTTGCCCCCCTACTGCTGTTAGATATATGCTTGTCAATTTTCTAGTTGGCTTTCTCCATTTCGTATCAACATTCCTTATATACAGGTATCTGAAAACTTTCCTAGCCCATTGCTCTTCCCCCATTTTTCTCAATCTCTCCTCTAATTATATCTTACTGCTTGCTTTTCATCCCTTGAACGAGGACCATCCCATACCACCCTGTACTCCCTTGTAACAGACTGACGCGTGAGTCACAATGCACAGAATCAAAAGCGCTTTATTCCAAGAACACGACTGCTTAAATAGCTGCGGCGGTGGCCCGTTATCAGCACAACCGGTGATAGCAACACAGGCACAGAACTGGCGCATGCTCTCTTGTGGCACACCTACGTCACAGTGCGTGACTGCACAATCTACCACATCCCTTCCCCCTTAGTCATCGATGCCGTAACGTCGCACTGGGTTACGTTGGCGAGTGGAACGCCGGAGCGGCTGAGACGTCTCGGGCTCCGGAGGTCCCAGTGCGCGGCTTGACATAGACGGCAGAGCGAACGAGGGACAGGTTTGCTGGTCTGTTGTCCGGGGATCAGAGCACCATGCTCTGCGAACGTGGTTGCGGTGGCGTCGGTGCACAGCTCCGTCTGCCGTACTCAGCTCGTACATGACGTGGCCTATCGGTCGCGACACGCGTGCAAACAACCACTTGGGCCCTGGCCGGAAGTTCCGCGCGTACACGGCGTCACCAGACTGGAAACCTCGTGGTGGCGGCTGCCGAAGGCAGCTTGCGTCACTCTCATCCGGGCGAAGGCTGGATAGGGCGGTCCTGAACTTCCGGCCCAGCATGACTTCGGCTGGAGATTTCCCGGTCTCGGCGTGCGGCGTAGAGTGCTGTTTGAATAGAAATCGTGCAACCTTGCATAATACGGTGCCCTGTCTCTGTTTCCGTAACGCACACTTCAGTTCTCGGACCATCCGCTCCGCCCTTCCGTTGCTCGCCGGGTGGTACGGCGCGGCATACATATAGCGTATACCATTCAGTTTCAGGAAAGCCTGAGTTTCTCTGCTTGCAAAAGCGGTGCCATTATCCGACACAACCAAGTCGGGCAAACCATGTGTTGCAAACATATTGCGAAACTTTTCAATTACTGCAGATGACTGGAGAGACGGCATCACTTCAATTTCGGCCCAGTTTGACAGGGCGTCTACAACCACCAAAAGAAAAAAAAACACGCCCTGGACGGGTCCTGCGAAATCCACGTGT